>CAJPEV010000136.1:9796-189209 GCA_905338385.1 Darwinula stevensoni
TTTTTTTTGGGGGGGGGGGGGGGCAGGGAAATAGATATTCAAGTTTTTACCCCTGACGAGAAATGAAAAAGGCGATTGGGGGGGAGTGGTGGTAGGAACTAAGGAACCCCCCCCCCCATGAAAAATTTCTGTATATGCCACTGCTTCATCATACACCTCCACATTTTCAGCAGATGCTGTTCTTCTCCCAATTTCTCCACAATGAAATTACAAGACAAGATGGGCAAGCCCAGTACAGTAGTGGGCCTCCTTTCATTTAAGGAGACCCTCATTTGTCACCTACTTGAACAAAATGCCATCAAAACGAACTCATCCTGTATCTTGTTCATATGTACCTGCTTGCCACTTTCCGCATGGGTCAGGGCGATATTTTCTTAGTTATCGTCGGACAACCAAAGTGTGACACAGACGGACAGGACGGGACAATAAGTGGTCTCTTTCAGGAAAGGAGGTCCACCCCTTACAAAAAAAATTTTACCTGAGGTAAAATCGGGACGGTGAAATTGAGTTAAAAAAACCGGTTTTCCCCCCTCTCAACCTGTCAGAAAACTCCTCAGGTAAAGATTAGGGGAAAAGCGGTGAAATTCGGACGAACGGTAACGTTTTGTATGGGACTAAAAAGACCTGACTCACACGCTTTGTTATCCAAGGTCGACCTAGTCTGTGGTATAAATACTGGGTGACCCAAAAAAAAGTCCTGAACTTTACACACCTGCAAATGAGTTATCGGCAGGAAATTTACAGGTTTTTACATGCAATGTTTGCAGGTAATGTAACAAAAATTTCATGGAAATTAGTAGTAAACTACGTGAGTGACAAATTTTCTCCCGTGCGATGTCAATTGAGTGGGTGTGCAAAGAATGATCTGAATAGGCTAAGCTTGGGGGGAAACTTGGATAGTTATCAACGCTGAACTTTTTATTGAAATTCATTCGATATCCCATGAAGAGGAGACGATCCTCTCCCCGTTCATCTCATGACAATGTACCGGGTGCGGGGGGAAAAAGCGCGCCATTCTCTGAAATTTTCTATCAGGAAATCGATCAATGCTTCAGTTAACTTAGTTATGTGCCAGGATACACGTGCCTGTGAGGATAAAAATGAGTATACAGCTTAATGCTGACTTAAATATAATGATACAGCTACTGTATTTATACCACCGGCTAGGTCGACCTTGGACTAGAAATCTCGTCAGCAAGAGTTTTTTTTGTAAACCATGTCATTATGGAAATATGGAGGGGGAGGGGGGGGGGTACGAAGAACGGCGTCTGATGGAAAGAGAGGTGAAGCCATGATTCCATTTGTATGCTTATCTCACCTAAATATGGCCGTACAGATACAAAACTTATACGACTGGTTTGGACAGACTGAGCTACATATCTTGTTTGCACACGATTATTTGGAAACTGGTTGTTTTCAAGATTCAGGAGGAAACAATTTCGCGGTTTCATATTTTTGTTGGCCTGGCAATGTCGGGGTCACGATGTTCGGGTCACCAGAGAAATCCTGTGACGGACGACTCGATCGACCGTCCGGCCAGGTGGGCGACGAAAGATAACAGGGCCACCATATGGAAGATATGAGGCTCTGGAGAGACGTAACTTCAGAGGCACCAGGCCATCATAATCGTCACTAACGGTACAGGGGCATAACGATGAATGGAGCGGATGATATGAAAGCCATCCAGAGTGGATGGCTTTCATGGAAGCCATTGACTCGATTCCACAAAAATATCACAATATGATCATTTGCAATGCCGGACTCATTAGGCAGTGGTGTCGCAGGTTCCACCCCAGCCACCCTCTCGCTTCCGTCCAGGTTTCCTGCTCTCTTCAGGATGTTCTTGTATATCATGAACTAGATCTTGAGTAGGACCATGATTTGGGTTTCATTAATGGTTTCTTCTTAAAACCCATCATTTAATTATCCAATTTAATTACAAATGTAAACTGGCTTCCGAAGTCTTATCTTTTTTTTTATTGCCGCAAGTTCCCTTCGTCCAAGATTCTCTCTTCTTGCAATTGCTTTTTCTTTTCAATTTTCAATTCCCCTTCTCCTCTATGCACATTTCCAGACCTTTCGTCAATCTGAACAGTAATATTTGTTGGCTAATATTGGTTGTGCTGAGAATGTGCATCCTCTTCCTGCAGCCTTAGTGATTGATCCCAGATTGACTGGTACGCATTGAAATGTCAGTGAAAATGGTTGTTTTTCCTGCTAGGCATGGGTGAGGTTTATCATGTCGAATGGCCAGGTTTGCATATTGCAATGACCCCATTCCACGTTATTTGTAGGATTCGAAATGTTCGGTAAGAAAAAAATTTCGTAGAAAATAGTGAAAAACAAAACATCCAGAGAATTATATACTGTATTAATGGTACACACTTGCCAAAGGATTACTTTCAATAGACTGGATCCACTCCGATGGAAATACTGTCATGGGGAACTCATTTAATTCACTGTGTATGACAATGGAAAAACTGACAATTGGGCACAGAATAATCCTGGAGTGATTAATTACAGAGACTGGAATTTGGCCTACAAGCAATGAGTTGAAAAGTGAAAACGTTCTTTACCAAATGTGCAACCGGTGAGGAAAGTGTTTGGAGAAAGCCGTTCCTAATCGTAAAGCTCCTTATGAGGGAGTGGGACCACAGATCCCATACTTGTAGAACTAAAATGAAAACTATTTCAGAAACAGGTCTGCGATCAATGATAATCTGCTCCGAGTACAGTACGAAGGAAAAAAAAAAAGGGGGGGAAGGGGAAAAAAAAAAACAAACCGGACAGGAGATGTAGCGACGAGAGGGGAAAGTGAGGAAGGGGAGGAGGAGAGAAGAGGAGGTAGGGAAGGGGTAGAGAGGACGGTTCAACTCATGACCCATTCGTTTTACTGTTTACTGTTCCAATCAATGTACGTGGAGTGTGTAAGATGAGAGGAGAGAAGATACGTCAATAAGCAGTGGCGGGGAAGCTAGTCTCGGAGAGCACCAAAGCTCATTCGGGCAGCAGGATAGGTTTTACCATAAGGGGGGAGGGGCTGATAGGGCTCGAGCCGAGCGAGATTTAAGTCTTTTGGACGAGTGGAGCAAGAAATGACTCATGAGGTTTAATAAAAGTAAGTGTAAAGTTCTCCACGTCGGTCGAAACAACGGTAGATCTCTCGACACGTTTGGCGATGTTAAATTGGATGAGGCAAACGGAGAGAGAGATTTAGGAGTTTCTATCGATGAGGACCTCAAGTTTTCCTCCCACGCGTAAGCGACAGTGGCCAAATGCAACAGGATTCTATGTTACATTCATCGGTCGGTTGCAAGTAGGGCATCTCGCGTTATTCTTCGTTGTATGCGGCGCTGATAAGACCCCAGTTGGAATATTGCATCCAGTTTTGGAGGCCTACAAATAAGGGCGATTTGTTGGCGCTCGAGGGAGTACAGAGGAGGGCCACTAGAATGATTAAGGAGGTCAGGGGACTATCATACGAGAAGCGTTTAGAAGTGTTGAGACTGTACTCGCTCGAACGAAGGTTAAGGAGGGGCGATCTCATCCAGGCTTTCAAGATAATTAAAGGAATAGATAATGTCGAGTGTGGTAGGTTTTTCCAGTTTGATGACAGCAAGAGAACGAGAGGTAACCGACTTAAGTTGCGCAAACCGCAGGTGCGGCTCAGGTCGAGACAGGAATTTTTTACTTGCAGAGTGGTGAACGCGTGGAATGCGTTAGATGACAAAGTAGTGGCTGCCCCTTCTGTGACTATCTTTAAGAAGAAACTAGATGCTTTCATGGACAGGCAAAAAGGTGGGGGGCAATGCTGACGTTAGGTACTAGACAGTAAGCAACTAGGATAGTCAAATAACAAAAAACAAAACAAAACAAAAATACAAAAATATATAGATTTAAGAGGATTAGGCCTACCCTAAAATTAAGGAATGCTCGACCTCGACACGTGATATCGAAATGGGCGAAGTCGCCTCTTGATATCACTAACTATCCTGAATCCTGGAAATGATTTTCTCCCATTGCAAAGGTCAGCCTTTTATCAGAGAAAATGAGACAGCAAGTGTCGGTGTGTCAGTGTGACGCCGTCATTTTCACATGTATCTCATTAGTTTTGTACGGCAGTTTGGCAATATAAAGGAGAATCACGTACAAGTTCGGGAGATTGATTGTGAAGTGAAGTGAGCGGATAGGGTGGTAAACGATGAATTTAGAGGGACTAGCGAGCGATTCCGCTTTTACCACGCCAATTTTCCACGAAGACGGTAGGGTACTGGTAGATAAGCAGAGATTGAATAGGTTTGTCCACTATACGGCTAAGAGCAATGCAGAACCTTTGAGATGTTCGTTTGTGTCCGAATCAGCCCCTGGTGCTTTTCTATCGGGGCTGGACATGATCACTTTAAGAACAGTCTTCGGAGAAAGGCTTGTTGTATCAAGCACTCGGATATTTCTCTGTCTGTTCATCGGAAAATGCCAACCTGGCTAATGACCCTGACCTGACCAGTTCAGTCTCATGACTGAACTCGTCATGCTTCTGCTCTAATTACCTTCTGGAAAGGGTGATAATTCGTGCAGAAGCGACGGAAACGTTTATGGAAACGGATGCGACCTCGGACAACGACTGCCGTCTCTCCCGTATTTTACAGGACGTTTGCATAGAAATTCCTCTGGACTGTGCTCCAGGATGAAGGAAATGTGGCAACTCTTCCTCGGACTCTGAATTCTATTGATCATTTGCTTTAAAATCCGCTCCGGAAGTCGTGACATTTCCAAACATGTTTTTCAGGGAAACCGTGCGAGAATGTGACTCCCTCCCTTCGTCGGCTTACTTCTTGAACACCCTGTCCGGTTTCTCACGGACCGCCACTGGATATACGATACAAATTACCGGAGGAACTTAAGCAAATGCTCCATTTGTCCACCATGAGGCAGCGTAGCACCCATCAACCCTGTTCTGTAGCAGACGACACGGCGAAGGGAGGCACACGATTGGTTCATTCGTGTTGTGTTCATGGAAGTAGTCCTGAGGCGCCAGCGGATCGCGGTTTCTGTCCAAGTCAATGTTCGCAGCGCCATTCTTCCGTCGTTCAGTTCGACGATGATGTTGATCGTTCATCCCCTTTCCTAAGTTAAGCCTTAATTCTATACTAGGCTGTAGGGCCAGAGCCTGATCCTAACGGCACGGCCAGCTAGCCCGAGCCTTGGAGTGACGTTTAGGCTAGCTTGGCTTTCAAGTTGTGACCTCGACCAAGTTAGTTCTATGTCACGCCAATTAGGTTACATCATTGGCAAATGTATTTTGTGTTGGTATTTTCTGTTGAGTTTGAAAATTTATCACAAGCCGATTCGAAAAAGTCGTTAACGTTTTCGCGACCCAACGTAACAGTAATCCCCACCATAAGGCTTAAAGGCCTTTGATAGGGGTAACCCATTCGTCAACCGTCTAATAGCCATCCCAGTAGGCCCACAATGAGTTAGGTGATCAGTCGTCTCGGTTTGAATTTTCCTCTTTATTCTGGTTTCGTGGCGTTTCCACACTGCAAGGACTAAGATCTGGTCCATTTCTTACGAAAAAGTCCCGGTTTTAACGAAAAAATTGGTCACCTTAACAATGAACCTCCTATTGACCTCCTATGCACAGAAAACTTTCCCAATGTTTAAGCCATTGATTGATCTGTTATGGACATGCTATGAGTCCTTACTGGATCTCAACATGTCCAGGCCTAACCTAGGCCTAGTGCATTTTCTTTTTGAGTTGAAGGCCAACAGAGTCCTATTAGTTATCTAGGTTTTTAGTGCTATATCAGATACTGAGGTACTACCCTGATATGCTTTCAATGATGTATCATAGGTTTTCCAGCCCTGACCCTGGAGACCAAAATTGACAGGAAATTTTTGACCCAGTGTAGATAGGGGGTTTTCTGGTAAGGGTGTGATCTGCATCAAAGGACTCAAGCTCACCTCAATAGAGGACACTGAAGATTTTCTGAAAAGGTGGCCCCCTGATAGCAAAAGAAATGGGTCCAGTGAGAAACAAGAGCCAGATACGGCTGACTCGGGCCAATGAAAATGGACTTAACACGAAACCAAATCTCAAGAGACCAACTTTACGGAAACAGCCAGTGATGACCAGGTCAAGAGCTGCTTTTGGAGAATTGACCAATGTAAGTGTTCCAATAAGGAGTTTGCCAGCAAGATTCTAATTTTTTAGTTAATCTGTTTTTATTAAAACATTGGATTTTGTTGTGTGTAAAGGCTCTCTAATGTTACTTTCAAATATTTTTTTGGATAAACATTTCAAGAAGGCTTTGCAGATCAAAATCTAAATCTTCAGAAGTAGCCCATTGACAAATAGGATGACCTAAGTTTATCTTTCACATTCCACAACTGAATTATGCATTAGTATTTAAGATAGTTTAATACTTTGAAAAGAGACATTCAGACAGGAATAGTGTAACATTGCATGAAGTAATGGTCTTCCAAAAAGTTTGTTTTCTTTGTTAAAGAATGGTTCTTTCTGGTTGCTGGCTGATACAAGACATGTCTCCTATTGATGCATTCTTTTCCAGTCTGTGGTGGGGACTGGTCTAGCAGAAAATGAGCCAGAGTTCCTCAAACCAGGAAAGAAGTCTCAGAAGAAAACCTCAAAATCAAGCATACAGAGTGATTCTGATTCTTCTGCAGAAAGCATTGTTCCAATTTCTCAAGAGGAAAGCCTAAAATCCTCACAGGGATCTCAGAAGTCTTTAGAAGAGTCCATCTATTACTCATCGCTTGAAACTCTTGAGTGAGTTTCATTTAGGTTTTGAAAAAATCATTTTTATCTGTAATTACAATTTTTGCTCCTGGATTATGTCCCACCAAAAGCTACAGTGCATAGTCTGCCATCTTCCAACAACCTTGGTAGACCTTGTGATATACATATGGTGTGAACATGAGATAATACCTACTTAAATTGAATCAATCCTCCATTTATCAAAGATGACACATGACCTAACTAAAATAATATCACCTGATCACAGTTTGTGCTTCATTTGTATGTCATGACTCACATGTGATGGACTAGTCATGGGAGGTTGACAGGTCAACATGGTCATTTATAACCATTGATGGGTAATAATGGTCAATGAGCCCAACAAGAGGTTAGGCCTTATGACTGTATATGATCATAAATGACCATGTTTACTTGTCATCATCTCATCATTTAGATAAACTTTACCATACAGATTGTATTAGTTGGAACATTAAACAGTCACTCTGAAAATTCTGAAACATGACTGATTGTCATGTTTCAGAGATAAATTCTGTGACTAGTTAGCTCCATAAGTACTCTGAATAATGAGGAATGCAACACATAGTATCCAGAACTGGAGTTTCTTGGTTTCTTGTATAAGTATTTATTCTTGTTCCTAGCAGAAAAAAGCCTCTGTCTTGCTCAAGGAAGTTCTTCATAGCTAGATTAATTTTTTTTAGGCACAGTCCTAGGAATAATCCAAGAAAGTTTACTTGTCCAAAATCACAGACTCAGAGAATTTTATGCTCTTAATACAGACTATTGGCCAAGAATACAATAGACCTTGCATTAAACTAATGTTCTGAAGCTGTAATTTAGATATTGAACCTTAACTTTCAAAGTCATTAAGGCTGTAAGACCTTGAACAGTAGGCTATGCCTGTACTCACCCTCTACACCACTTATGTGAGGTCATGGTAGTTTGAGCATTAGCTATAATATTTTCTTACCTAATGGGTGCCACAGTCCAGATGTTTGACAGGCTGCATGAATATAACTTTAAAATAAAACTGGCTCTTTGGTTTTAGTGCTGGAGGATAAATGACTGCAGTTATGAGCTCAATAAAAATTTCTTTTTTCATTGAACAAAATAAGAGTGATCAATAATAGTCAATTAAAAGGTTCTAGGTCACTTCTCCAAAAGACACTTCCCCTGCACCACTTCTTAGACTTGACACTTCTTTGATGGGATGGTTATTTGTGCCCAGTGTCTAGTCGATTAAATGGTGCAGGGGAAGTGTCAGTGGATGAAGTGACCTGGAACCAATCAAAAGGTGGTCAATTGACTGCCCCTTCCCTACCCTTCATAGAGGCTGTTATCACTCAGCATGGAGCCCACATCAAGCAGTAATTCTTAGATCGTTGTAGCATTTGTGCTTCATTTACACTGTATCCTTTTGTGACAAGTCTATCATATTCAAACTCTTTTTTCTTCTCTACTGTCTAAACCTACTCTCATCCCATCCCACTCCCTGCATTAAAAGGACCCCACATTTCTGATGCTTGTTTCTTACATTCATAGAAGCCCATAATGCTAATAATTTACATGACAAGTTTCAGCTTCTTGTGTCCCCATTGGATTGTGTTGTACATAACCATTCATTGGTAAACTTTTCAATTGCGATTGCCTGTGCTTTCACCTTGCTGATTGTCAAAGGCCCCTCAACTCTTTCAGGAAGGAATGTTTCTTTTTTCTGGTTTTTCTACCTTAAGACATAATACATTAGGATAAATGGATCCATTGGTACACATCATCCTCCTATGGAAGAAAATCTTGGATTTCTCTTGGAATAGGATTGAGTTGACAAGCTGGTGTAAACAAGTAAGTTATCACTTTTCAAATGCCTGGAGGAAAAGAGAATGCAACTCTTTGAGTGTATTTTGGAGTCTGGTGAGAAGAAACCTGTACTTGTATGTCCTTCCTCAGCCATTTACCCTTCATATGTCTCACCTTTCATTTGTGACAGTGCAGACAAAGGAGGCTTGTAAGTGGGGTAGGCTTTTCCCTATATGTGCTAATGTTTTTGTCCTGGGAAGTGAAGGGAACTAAACTTGTAGCTTTGAGGTGGTTAAAATTCCTCTCCAGACATATAGGGCCATCTCTTGGATGATCCCAAGGGGGTCATTCCTCCCTAGGAAATCAGCAGAGCTCATTTTTGACTCCTTGCATGTGACAAAATAAGTTTTGCATTGGACTATGCCTATGCATCAGCAACCACCAGAATCTGCCACTATTATTGCATTATCTGCAATACATGCAGGTTTTAACATTGCCTATGCCATGCCAACACCCCATCTATTTGTCATAATTGGCTGAAGCAACAGCACCAACCGCTAGCTCGGGTGCACAACATATGGCCCACTAGGTCCTTGCCCACAGCCCACCATGACTGGTGGTGTTGTACTATGGCTCCTACCTTGTTGGCCACAGCTATGGTCAGTAAAACTGGCACACAATAGGTGAGTAAAAATTGCTTATGGCCCTCATAGCCTTTTTGAGTTGTGCACCCCTGCTTTAGCCCATTGACCTAAGACTTCCATTGTTACATTGTTACAGCAGTTTTGTTCTGCCTGGCATCCTAATGTTCATGAGACTTGGTCCTACAATTTGCATTACAGGGCTTTGCTTTCTATGGAAGGCATTTTCTGATGGCTTGAAGTGTTGTTTTTGTTAACTTATTTTGGTAGTCTTGTGTTTGATCAGCATGCATGACTGATTGGGTTTGTTTTCCAAGACCCTGATAACAAACTTCAGTTCTTTATTTTCTCATTCCACAGGAGCAAAGGGGAAGATGGAAGAACAGAGTGTGAGCCAATGGAGGTGGACCATTCGCTGTCAATGCATACCTTGCCAGAAGGAGTGGAAGACTTTGATCTCGCAACTGCTGATGATCCCATTCAGTGTGGCAATTATGCCTGGCACATCTTTGAATATTACAAGCAGAGAGAGGTACTGTCTCCCTAACTAGGCTAAATCCACTGAAATATCCAGAGCATGTGCATGTTTGATTCCTCTGATTTGTGCTGGTTCTGATTGGCATCATGTAAATAGATTCAGAAGGACCAAGGGAGTGGGGTCATTATTCGTGGAAGTTTATTACTAGCTGGAGTGTGTTGTATGAATGTATCTGTAGAAAGCTCACTATGAAAGTTTGAATCCCTCTGTTCTGACCAGACTGAATAACAGTGAGATGTGAGCAAAGTCAATGTTAAGTTTGATCCAGTGCAGTTCCAAGATGAGATTCTTGTCATGGTTTGCTTTTCGCAATCGACAGAGTGAGGTTGTGGTGAATGACTACCTGAGCCGTCAGAGGGAGGTGACAGCATCGATGCGTGCAATCTTGGTGGACTGGCTGGTCGAATTGCAGGAGACATTTGAGGTGTCACACGAGTCCCTGTATATGGCAGTACGAATTGTGGATCTCTATCTCATGAAGGCCCAGACAACAAAGGCCAGGCTCCAGCTTGTTGGAGCCACTGCTCTCTTCATTGCCTGCAAGATGGAGGTCAGACTGTCACATCATTCCTTCTGAACCCTAATTATCTTTCATTATATGATTTTTTTAAATATTGGCTGCACCACTTCATGTGGTTACTTCTTCACTGATAGTGATTTACTTGCTTTCCTTTATATGTAAATACTTACTTAAACTGGATTTTCTGATCAAATAACTTAATATAGAATAACACTGTCTAAATCCATTTTTTATGCCTCTCACCCCAACTTAATATTTTCAAGGTCTAAGCAGACTCAGGAGCATCCTCTGATGTTCATGGTCCTTGGCAACAGAATTAAGTTCACCAGATGGAATGCTGAGCTCATAGCAAAGCTTCACAACATATTCTGCCTACCTCGCATGAGACATACCAACTAGTCTTGTCATTTTTGACTGGGAGACTTTTAGAAAAATCTTTTGGGTCAAAAACAATAGGCTTTAGATATGCTGATCTGAAAAAGTAGCTACCTCATGTGAAGCTGGCATATGGTGGCACTCTTGCTTCTTCTCACATATAACACTGTCACCCACTGCAAGAACCTCACTGAGGCAGCTTGTATCTGCAACCTTATTTTTCTGGTAAATCCTCTCAGCTCATGACCCAAAGTGAGGGTGGGGAGGTAAATCCTCCTAAAAATCTTTAAAAAAAAAAAAAAAAGTTCACCACCTTGAAAGTATCAGATTTGGCAGCAGGGTTCCTACAGGACTGCAGAAACACTAGAGCATATGACCACTGCCTATCCCAAAAATTTTATTTTAAAATTAAGTATAAATTCAAATTGTCCAGAAATATGGACTAAAAGGATTTTTCTTTACATTTTGCTCCTACTCTTTAAGTATTGAGGGTAACTTGTGAGATTTGGGAACACTCAAATTGTTTCATGTAACTATTTTGCTTCTGAGCAGTTCAAACTTTTTATTGCAATTTTTCCTGTGAGGTTGTTCTTGTCAGTCTGACTTTGGCCCCTGCAGGTTTTTTTTGTATGCAGAGGTTGAACTGGATGGTTTTATTTACTTTGAAGCCTAGTAGTGAATGAGACTGACATGAGTGATGCAATGCTGCAGGAACGGTATGCACCACTGCTGAGTGACTTCCTGTATGTGTGCGACAATGCATACACACGAAGAGAGATGATCCTAATGGAGCAGGAGGTCCTGCGCACCATTGACTTCCAGCTCACCTTCCCCATCTCTTACACCTTCCTCCGCAGATATTCCAGGGTGAGAATCAGAATCAATCATGCGCATTTTCTCAGATATCCTGATCCAGCAGAGTGTAATTTAAAAAAAAATATTAAAAGGCCATATTCTTGGTGTGTTTGAAATTCAAGGCTGCATTTCTGTGCTCTTATTTATATCCTCATGAAATTAAATCTACCCTGCAATGGTAATGGTAGCGTGGCTTTGCTGACAGTTTTTTTTTAATGTTTAAGCTACTTTCATTGCTGCATGATAAAGTAAGGGATTTTCAATTAACTCTCAAAATGAAAGTTTGAAATAGAGTGGTGTTGTATTGACACCATGATATGTTACTTGTTCTTGGACACTTTCATGGTTGCAACAATCAATGATACTTTTGCCTCCTCTAGGCTTCCAGATCAGGCAGAGGTTGTGGGAAATTATTCATATTGATACAGAGAAGCGAAGATTATGGGATCTGGCTGATATCCAGTACTGTTTGCATAGTTGAAGGATCTCAAACTCATTTTTGCATGTGCATCATTGCCAAAATGAGTTGGCCAAATCATAAAATTGTAGAATGAATAATTACCATTACCTCATATTGTGTATATTGGGCCTAAAATGATTCTCTTTCAGAATGTGCAGGTGGGTGACTGGCCACCTAGAGAGCATTTTGTGGGCAACATTTTTTACCCCTGGCCTATTCCAACCAGTATTGAAGATGGTAGTACTGACATTAATCACAAATTGTCTCGTGTAGTTGTATCAGCCCTCTGGTGTTCATCAAATCAGAAATTAGGAATAATTCTCAACTGAGAATTATTCCTGATTCCTAGCTCAATTAAACTTTGGTCCATGGGCTTTTCCGAATGAACATATTTCACATGCCTCTGGATGTAGCCAACAGGGGACTGGGAAGACAGAATTCCACTCTCCTCTCCCCAAAAATAATTACTGCACCCACCTTAGGGAGGGGCAGAACATACCCTGCTTTGAGATTTTATGAATGCAGAATATCAATATGAAACAGCATAATTGATCTCATCATTGAAGTGGAAAAGATATCCTGCCTATAGGGTAGTGTGGAGATGTGCCTCCTAGAATAGGTTTTCCTTCACTTGGTTGCAAGCTCTTACTGTGATATAATGCAGCACCTATCTATTAGCCTGCTAGACACGGGAAGTAAAGTTTCTGAACGCAAATATATTTTTTCAGGTGCAGTATTGTTCAACTTTTCTGACAGATCTAACATTGATGTCAGCAATTGAAAATTTGGAAATTTTGGAACCCTAATGTAAAATATTGGTCCAACTTCAGTTTTGTCTTATCTTTACTCACAAGTTCTGTTTTCCACAATCCATTATTTTAGCATCCCCATTTGTTTTGTCCTAGGTGATCTACATGCAGTTGCCTGACTTGACCCTTGCCCGCTGGATCCTGGAGACATCACTGCAAGAGTACAGCCTAGTCGGGTTAAGGCAATCCAAATTGGCTGCTGCAGCCTTGTTCATAGCCCTACGGATGAAGAATATCTCCACGTGGACCCCAACTCTCAAGTACTATTCAGGATATGACCTAGAGGAGCTGAAGGATGAAATCCTGAAACTAAATCAGATGCTTCATCAACCTCCCAAACCCCACCTGAATACCATTAGAAGGAAATACTCCCACCCGTGAGTCCCCTTCTTTCTCATCTCTCATGTGGTAAAGAGAGTCCCTATTGAAAGAGAAAAGCTCTGACTTTTGTCTTTCCCGTGAGTCCTAGATGATGATAATTTGGAAGGTCTCCTTCAATATGGTTTTGGGAACCCTTGAGTTGATGAGTGAGGAAGTCCTGAGTTTTTGTTTATTTATTACTTGAATGATCAGTGTATGGTATTTTGATGTATTCCATATTCATGTCTCAATTATAATGCTATGGGGTTTTTTTATCCACCAAGTGTGGAGATTTCCTTTCCCAGACATGAAAATTATCTCACAGCAGTATAATGGCTGGAAAAAAGTGAAGTTATCAGAGAAGAGTTGTAAATTTTGCAAAGCTCTCAATCATGGAACCCAGACTTAGTCCTCAAGTGAATATACAGATTGGTGAGTATTTCTAAACTTAATTGTCTATGACCGGGAGTTAGCTTTCATAAGCACACCACCAGATCAACATAAAAAATCAACTTCATAGACATGTCTCAGGAGCTTGTATTGTTCCTTACCATACAAGGAACAATTGAAAAGTTCTTGGACTTTGTCCACCAATAATTCCTCTTGGAGTATGACAAACGCTAAGTATGTAAAGCGAGTGATGAATATTCTCTCCTTTTTCCCATTAGACAACATTTCACTTGACTCGAACACACGTTCGTGGGACGTTCCTCATGCATGAGTGTCAAAGTCAAGTGAAAAAAATGTCCAACTCAAGTGAAAACACTGCACAAGGTTGAAAATGCCTAAATGACCCGTTAAAAAAAAAAGAAGTATTAGGCTGCTGAAAATGTAAGCATTTTTCCCCTTTGGATTGGGATTCCCCTGGGATTCGACCTTCACTGCCGCGGTTCCTCAACGTCCCACATCTAGAGATGGGAGCGCTCTGTGCTCGGGTACTCCCTTCCCAAGCACGCTGGCGCTGGAACTAGGAAATATACACTTGACTCGGCTAGGTTCGAGCCCAGGCCACCTTGTCACGGGATATAAGCTCATTACCCAGTCACCCGAGAGAGAGAGATGAGAAGCGTCATCTACTTAACTCGGCCTAATGCCACTACCATAGCCTACTCCTTACTTTCTACGAAAATAGACATCGCTTATGTAAGCGCGAAGAATCCAGGCCTAGATGGATCCCAAAACTTCGGTACCAAAATCACTAGATTATTAGTCTGATTTCAACTCTTTCCTGCCCAGAGGTTCCATTTGGAACCACCGATTTTCAGGAATTTTATCATCTTTATATTCATGTTAGGACTGTGCCGATGGCCACATTTGACCGGTAGACTGATGGCAAATTTTGAACTCATACCCATCGACCGGTGCCGGAGCCGGAGCCGATAATGATTTATACTCTGTAGATTGCGAAAGTAACATGAAATCGCATACGTATACGAATAGGCCTATTTGGAAGCCTTATGATACTAATCAATGAGTCTCCTGAAAACGATAGAGACCACTTTTAGACCTTTTCAGCCTGTCCGTCAGTGAGTCCGTCATGGTTACCTATTGCTATGAGCGCTTAACGACACCACTCGCTAATGCACAGCATGAAAGGAGATGCAATGATTTCACAGTCTTTACGGCTATTTTCCTCCACCAGTTCCTACAATCGGGCTGAAATACAATAAGTCCTCGATTTACGTCGTGAATGCGTTCCCGGAAAACACGACGTAAAACGAAACCTATTTTCCCATGGACTAAATTATATACAGGAAGTCCTCGATTTACGACGTTATATCGAAACGACGCAACGTATATGGGGTATATGTTAGCGACGTAATATCGAAACGACGTAAATCGAGGACTTCTCGTATAATCTGATCGATATTTTTTTCTGGGAGAGGGCGGCAGGGAAGGCTTTCAGCGAGACAGGAGGGCCGGCAACAAGCCGCGCTCACACTCAGGTAGTTTTTTTTTTGCATTTTGCCCTCCAGGCTTCGGCATCGACAGCTTCCAACCTTGCCGTAGCCATGGCGTCAATGGTGCAACACCAGAGGCCAATCTCTGTGGTTGTCAATATGTCGATGCAGCCCTAATTTATTAAAAATATTAATAATGTCAATTTATATTTGAATATTTATAATATAATGTATTACATAAATATATTTGTAGATAAAAACTTCTGTAATATAATAAATATGATTGATTGCCTTAGAAATTCTCCTGAAAAGCAATTATGTTTGCATTTCATCTTCATGGCAAATTATCTGATGTGTTAACAATTTGTCAGTCATGTCTGTCTGNCATCTTCATGGCACATTATCTGATGTGTTAACAATTTGTCAGTCATGTCTGTCTGGGTGTCCATTAGAGGAATGAAGGAGGGAACTTTGACATTCTTGACATTTTCTGAACTGAGTGCTACTATGAAAAAAAAAAGTAATTGCTATTCCACCTTATTGCAAGTTCTAGGATGGAACATAGGAAAGAAAATGCCTGATGCAAATCCAATGTAATATTTTTAAAATCCATATTGAAGAGCCTGGCTCCAGCATGAAGAAAACATTTCTTCTCACTATTGGAGAAATGGCAAAAGCATGAGGTGCACCAATGGTGCACCTCAAGCTTTCCCCATCAGACCTGATCCAAAATAAAACTTAACATTGAAGGGGTTAATGCCTGAGGGTGGATTTTTGAACAGAGAACTATCTGATAATGCAGCATTATTCTGGGGAAAATGCATATTTACTGGGAAAAAAAAAAACAGCATTATCAGATAGTTCACTGTTCAAAATCTACCCTGAATGTGTGAATATAAATGTAGATATAGATATCGGTATCAGTTCTTTTCCAATATCGGAATTATCGGTATATCGGATATCGGCCAAAATTCAATATCGTTGCATCTCTAATCGCATGAATGAGTAATGTATTTAAAAAGCAAATGCTTTTGTGCCTTTCTATGGTCATTCTTCAGTTTTTGGTACATGTTCTGCTAATCATCAAGCAAGGGATTGCCTCCCTCCAATTGAGTAAAAATTAAAGGAAATACCAGAGATTGTCTTTTATATTGCAATGCTGTCCATTGGCTATCAGTTGAGCACCTTAGCTTGGGAGAGCACCTTAGATGTTATAAGTGCAAATTCAGAAGTTAACTAGAATGTGTGACCAGGCCACAATTACAAACATTCAGATATGATCAGGGAAAAAATGGACATCACTACTGTTTTGTGTTGCAGGATCTTCTTTGAAGCAGCGACAACGCCCTTGCTCGAGGACAGTCAGCTCTTCTCATAAATTTCATTATGCTCAAGCCTGCAGAGAGTTTCTTTTTGCCCTCTTATGACCTATTCTCTTGATTTTTATATATTTTTTTGCAGTTTGTGTGAGTGTGTGACATGAGTGTATGTGGATGGATGAATGAGGAGAAACATATCATGACTTGTATATTTTGTGCCCGATTTTTCATCTTGAGGCAAGATTTTGTGGATTTTGGCATGTCCTGAAATTCCTCAACGATGAATATTTCTTGAATTGGTTTTTTTTTTTCTCTTCTGTTTTGGTCGTATGGACTGTATTAAGTAGACCCCCCCCAACTTTCCCTTGCACCTTGTCATATCAGAAGACTTGGAGTGATGTAATAAACCCTTGTGCCAGTTTAAGACTTTTTGTTCATAAAACCAATACCATTCATACATAGATTGCTGGCCTATCAGTCTCCATGGAGGCAGATTGTTTCAACAAACGCAAGGCTTGTTTTGGATGAGCTTGTGAGCTGCAAGATTAACCCTTTATGACTTCTAAGATTCCTTTTTTGCTATGGTTACTTAAAGCAAGGAAACAAATGATGCCTAATGAGACTGCATATCATTGGAGTGATCCTCTGAATGCATTGCAATTTGTGTTAAATTTATTTTCAGAATACATTTGCTTAAATATTGGAAATGAGAATACTTGGGATGACACCTTCCCATCATAGACCATCTTTTTCATCATACTCCTCTGTATGCTTCTCAATAATACAGTATTCACCAGTATCCAGCATCAGAAGTGTAATATCCAGATCTCATGCTGTGGTAGAGTGAGAAATTACCTGTAAAATTACAAGTAAATTGCATTATTTTTTTTGCATTTCAAACTTTAAAATGTTTAAGTCAGGTATATTATGTAAAATGAAGAACTTGTGTAGCCTTGAATGATTCAAGGGCAGTGATTCGTGCCACAGCAGTAGTGGCACGTGCTCTTGATATTGGTGTCTGCATGCTGATTACTAAATGCCAATGTGCAGTGTTGACTCAGATCGAAGCTTTTGAAGAGTGTCTTTGTTCTCCGTTAAGATAGGTTTTTCCTGAGAGACTGCACAACGTTGTGTGATTCACCATCGCTGAGTTTGACTCACACCCGAGCCGAAATGGCTCCCGCATATGGAGATGGTCGTCCATCGAAGGCCACAGTGGAATGGCATAAGCGCTTTCGGGAAGGAAGTTAATTAGTCGCAGTTCACCCACGCTCATGCCAACCATCGATTTCCTCCTCACCAGAGGTAGTTGCTTTAGGGGATCATGGTCTATCCATCTGTGAACTGTCGTCAAGGCATTACAGCATTCATCAGGAAAAGCAACCGTCGATGGTCCGCATGAGCTAGTGTAACATCTATAGCAGACGATGTCCTGTCTGGCGTTTTCACATGAGCTGACGTCGGAAGGGTCATAGAGTGCATTCCAGTGTTGCAGGCTGAATGTCACTCCTTTTGAATAGGCCTTGTGTATGCGGTTGTATGCACATTCCAAGAATAGGGTCAAGCATCCCTGTTTTCACAGTCTTCGTCGCAAAAAGACGTCCTGTTGGCGTGCAGTCGTCTTCCGTTTCGCCTCTGGATAGCTGTTGTCTTGTTATCTCGTTTCGTTCTGCTGTTTTCTGGATACGCATCTGACCCTCGTTCTTCGCATCTGGGATTCGTCCCGAAAGGACCCTCCCCTTCCTGTGCATCACAATCGGTATGGCCCTTTCAGCATCAAAGTCCTAATATCCTGATTTTTATTTGAGCCAGCGGAAAGACAGACCAAATGGAGACCTATCACTTTTCGACTTGGTCCTGATGTTGGAGGACGGAGTTTTGTAGTGGATCGGTGGTGCTCTGCCCTTGTAGCCTCCACTCTTCTGTTCAGGCTGTGTGCCTTGTTTATTTATTCTTCCTGGGAAGCCCCATATGATTGTTGTGAGTGTGAAATTCTTTGTAGATGGCTAAGAGCCAATGTCTTGCTTAGTTTGTTAGACCCCAAGTGAATTCTCTGTTGAAGACCAAGCCCCCCCCCCCCCCCTTCTTGGTACCTGGACTGTCAGAAGTCAAAACTTAAAGCACTCCTCATACTGTCAAACTTTCTAAGCTGTGATCCTGGAATAGAGGAACTTCATTTTCCTGTCTTCTCCTTGTTCCCTTATTTCAAACGCCTGAAACGAACTCGTGCAGGTGGTTGCCTGCAGAAACAGGCAACCACGCCTGCGTTACACTAGGCTCATCTGGGACCGACTGACGTCCTTCCCGGATATGTTTATGCCACCTAAACATTGTGGCCTTCGATGGAGAATCATCCAAGGGCGACCTATATCCACAGAAAAATCCATCGCAGCTTAGAACATTGCCTTCAATTAGACCGTTTCTTTTCATGAAATCATTGTCTGTCCAAATCACTGATGTCCAAAATCTGCATTTGGAAATATAAATCTGAGAATAAACTTAGTGAAAATAGGCGTATTGATGATTTCATCAGGATTGTGTAGTTTATCCCATGTGGGCACGTTCCGTTCGTTTTTAAGTCACTCGGCTGTAATATTTCCGAGTTTTAAGAGAGGGAAATGGGAGGCTTTTTGAGCATATCTTTGCAAATGTGTCTATGGCATCCAACATTTCAAGTTTCTGGGGAGTGAGATTTCTAAGACTCCAGTATTAAGGTGCTTCTGTGTTTCTTTGGGAGGTTCTTCGAGGTTCTTGTGCTGCTTCCACTCGGTCTAACTTTCCTGCAAAATGAGTGAGTTCTTGGCACAATGCGAGGAAGTGTTCGGAGAGAAAGACCTGTATAAGGTCCTCGGAGTGCGAAAGACCGTCAAGGACGCCGACATCCGCAAAGCATACTACAAAGTGTCCCTGAAGGTCCATCCGGACAAGGCCACCCCCAAGGACCGTGAAGACGCCACCAAGCGCTTTCAGATCCTCGGGCGAGTGTACTCGGTCCTCGGCGACCCGGAGAAGCGTAAGATCTACGACGAAACTGGCACCGTCTTGGACGACGAGGACATCGTCATGGACCAACGGGACTGGACGGCCTACTGGAGGAGTCTGTTCGGCCGAGTGACCTTGCAGGACGTCGAGAACTACGAGAAGGGCTACGTGGCCTCGGAAGAGGAACGCAAGGACCTCCTGGAACTTTACCGCAAGCATAAGGGGAATTTGGACCGAGTGTTTTCAGACCTGTGGTTCTACAAGACTGAAGACGAGGATCGCTACCGGCAGATCCTGCAGGACGCCATCGCCGTCGAGGAAGTCCCGGCCTTCGATGCCTTCGTCCGGGAACCCGAGTCGAAGCGAGCCAAGCGGCAGAAGAAGGGGGCGAAGGAAGCCCAGGAAGCCAAAGAGATGCTGACCAGTCTGGGCGGTCCCTCGTCGTCATTGCACGAGGCCATCGCACAGCGGCAGACCCAGCGGGAAAAGCAGCAGGATGCTCTCATCCAGCACCTCATGGACAAATACGTCAAAGATGCTCCAAAAAAAAAGGGCGCAAAACGCGCTGGCGCTGAAACGTCTCCAAAGGGATTGACGGATTCAGACGACTCTGAAGAACCCCCCAAGCGCCGGAAAGGCCATCCCCCTGAAAAATCCCCCAATCCCCGGAAAGGTCGGAAATCTCCGAAGACATCCAAGCGTCAGACCAATCCTGCCGTGGCTCCTGGTAAATCCAAGCGAGGCAAGAAACGTTGATGCTGACTCGTTCTGCGCTTCGATTCTGTTCTCATATCCCTGGACGAGTGGAATACCTCATCTCGAATGACACCATTGACATTGTAGCTTCATTCTTCAGTATCGTTTGAGAGAAGATCTGTAACCCTTATATTTCCCCAGAAATTCTATCAGACTTTTTTAACCCAACGGACCTAGCAAGAACTGCATAGTGAAAGTATAACCCTGTGGAATCCCTTCTTACTGGTGGTTTGCATGGTTTCCCTCGAAGTGCTACCGTGAATTGCCTGACGGTTAAAAGAAAATTATGGCACGTCGTAGAGCCCTCATGGAGCTTTGTTATGTTCCATTCCAAGCGCTTTTTTTTTCTTTCTTTGTGATGCTTTTCGATTCCAAAGACGCTTTGACTCATAAACCTTCATACACTGTATTTTATATACAGTATGTCATTTTGATGAAAGAAACTCGCCGATCGTTTCGTCGAGAGCCCGCGAATAGAGTCTACACAGTTAGAAAAAATGGTCAGCCTTTATTCCCTAAAGGGTGTTTCAACTGCAACTCATTTATCCTTTGCGGGTTACATTTTTAGCCTGCTTGATAGGTTAAGTAAAAGATCATTTTAAAGAGGTTAATAAACTGACCTGGATTAATATGTAACCTTCCTATTATATATGTGATCATGAAGGTAAGAGGCTTTCCTCGAACCCCATTGAGCGACTTATATGTCATCACAATTTTATCACCTAGTACTCAGGATGAACACCTCAGGGAATGGTTTCAGGAACACTCGTTTTCTTTATAAGATTTAGATGTTCCATTTAAATAAAGCTTACTTGTTTATGTAAGGGCTACTGTTTGTGAAGACAAGCTGCTTTTGGTCTAAGATCCAGAAATCTGTCGCGAATATGAGAATAATAAATGAGAAAGTGCTCGCTTTTATTGCTACCTATAACGAGGCAAGGCGAGACACAAGATGAGTTGATATAACTTACCTGTGAGGGAGATTCCTGGGAAAGAGGGAAGGGCTGTTTTATGTACCGTAGGAAACGGTAGCTCCATAACTCCATCTAGTGGTCTAAAGGGGAACTTTACATCACACAAATAACCCTAGCAAATGGTGTTCCACTGTCATCTATGCCTGTTCTGTTAAACCCTGAAAAGGTTAAAACCTTAACTCTGGTAACATCCGATTCCTATGAAGAACTATCTCATTGAGGATAAATATGCAGCCTCAAAAAAGATATTTATTCATTTTCTTGTGCATAACCCTCTCATGGTTATACCCCACTCAAAGTGTTGCATATCAAACCCTTCAGATCGAAAGGGATCATTTGAAAATTCAGAGGAAGTTCTATAAACATCCGAGTAACCCTTTGAGATACTGTTGTACCGGCATTTAACCTTTTTATCCAGTAAACCCCTAAAAAGATATACCCTAAACCTTTTTTGCCAACAGTGTAGGCCAGGGTCGTTGGGAGGGGGGCGCATGTATGAAATAACTGCTACTGTAAGAGATAAATGACAGGAAGAAAGGAAAAATGATCTCTGAAAATTTTTTAGAAATAGTTAATAATTGGTCTTATACACAGGGACCTTGTTTTCATTCGTTGAAGATAGTTGTTCGAGGGTTTTGTGAAAGTGAGAAACTGGCTCATCTTCAGGGTGGGTCATGAGTCCCATGTGTTTAGAGCATATGCACTTACATAGTGTGGTAAAAGGACACATTTTGAATTCAAGTATCTCTTCAATGAAGAGATATGTTTACATAATTCAAAAAGTAAAATAAAGTACGAAGTTTGGAGTTTTAGTTCACCCACTAAATTTTGAAAATAATGTCACTTAGATCACCACCACCTCAGGTAACACATTCCGGTGCTCTAACGTTCATGCTCTCGACAGTTCTTCTGAGGACGGCGGCAGAAATTCCCTGAATTTTTTGTTTTAATGTTGTCTTTAAACTCGTCAATTGTTCGAAGTCTATTTACATACACCCTTTCTTTCAAGTAACCCCACAGAAAGTAATCTGGATGGTTTAGATCAGGAGGCCTAGGGGGTCTCCAAGTCTGGAAATGAGTTTCCCTGGAAACTGATTCTTTAAAAACCTGGGACTGTTTCTTGCGATGTGACATTTTCTACTTCGGGCTGAACGTAATCTTCCTGTCGGCTTGCTTGTGCTTTGCACCACCTGTTTCTCGAAATTTTGACGCATCTGATTAGCACTACGTGATGGAGCCTCCGGATAGTCACATTCTGTGACTATCCGGAGTAGTAGTATGTATTTCCATGATATTTTGTTTGATGTGCGTGACTTTTGGATCACCCTGTACATGTACTACCTTTCCCTCGCTTTAAAAAAAGACGATCACCTAAATATTCACTTTTTCGTCTGAAAAGACAGAGAAATGATTTTTGTTTATGTAGAAAGACCATTTTCCATTCAGCGCTTCATAAATGTAACCTCAGAAGGGATAAATATTTTTACCTGTTCTCATGGATACGCTTTTATCCACGCACAAGATTCATAAAACTCTCCTGGTTAAATGTTTAACCCTCTCAATCGAAAAGAATATAAGGAATTCATCGCATTTAAGATAAACATTCAGTTAACCCTTTTAAATGGTTATTCACAGTCATTAACCGTTTTGCAATTTTTCCTTCAAAAGGTTGAACCTTGAAACCTTTCTGCTAACTGTATGCTCCTTCACTCAACTATGCCCAGTGGTAAAAAGTTACGCAATTTTTATAATATAATTAAATGGTAATTATGAATTATTCCCCGGTAACTAAATAAAGATGAGAACTGAAGCATGGCAAACCGATGTTAGATGCAGGACCAGAAGGTAAATCAAGGTTGATTTTGGTTCGCATCAGGTCGACTTGCTTCTACTCGGCGTATCGTTTGTCCCCTGGGGGTGGCTTTATGGATGCCATCCCAAAGTCGTATATTATTCTCTTTTTTTTTAGTGGTAATAAATGTTACAAATGTTCAATGTGTCTCGAAGGTAAGGGTACACACGATCACTAGGCGCGAGACTATATATACTTAAGAATGCTGAGAGGATCTTGAACACCACCGATCTGAAACCTTTTTGGAGTTGTCTTAACTGCTGTTGGGGTGCCCTGGTTTATAGCCGTATTTCTCTGATTGAAGTCATACTTCTCAGTATCTAACTCAAATTTCAAATACAAAAGAAGAAACAAACAGTTAGTATTACCGCTTCTTATCCACAACAGGTATGTGTTACAGGCTTGAGTTTGAGAAGAACGGTAATGTCTTCCCCGAGGCTACTGTGTTTCAGCAAAAGGGGCTACGTCACTTCTACGTCGGCAATGTCGGTTAGAGAAGACAAACAAGTGGGGTTGGATTCGCACAGAGCCGCCGACGAAGACAAATCTCGAGCTGACGTGCTCAGAGTTCACCATAAAAGGGAGTTGTGCCCCTCTGGTGTCCAAAAGGTTCCGCACAACCTTTCGGCTTTCGCTGGTTGAACACCATCTGTCACGTGACACCTTCGAATATGGCGGCTCTCACAATCACTTCGAGGGCGTGCAGTTCTGGTGACCGGATATTCGGATGTTTTCGATGCAAACGGCGCGATGCATTCTGATTACCTTCCAAAACTGGTTGAGACTGTTTCGCCCCCCTGATGCCCCTCCTATGCAGAAAGTTCGAGGGACTTCCGACGTGAAGGGTTGCCCCAATATGCGTTCTCGAAATCCCAGGTGAGCTGGACAACTGCATCTTCCCGATTGCTTGAGATGGCTTGGTCGTTGGCAGGTTGGAGGCTTGGACCTCGTCTGATCCGTGATCTCAGCTCAATTTTTTCCTTTTTCATGGAAGTGACGTCGCCGTCGAGGCCATTATGGGCCTCGACCGACTCGTCTCGGATGGGGTGAAAGGAATTGAAACCAGACCCTCTTTCGATGTCACCGATTGCCATCTGGTTTGTTACATTTCCAGGAACAGGTGTAAAAGAGTTTAACACTTTCCATGCCGAAGGGGGAAATGATCATTCACCCCAGGGCCTCAGTCAAATATTTTACTAATTTCAGTCCTTGCGCATAAGTAGAATTTCCGGCGTTTGGTGATCGATCGGTGGACGAAGCAGTGCCACGATGGTCTACTGGACGGGCAAATTGTCAAGTCTCGACCCACAAAGGGAAAACTGTCTCAAATGTAATTACCATTCCTCAGGTTCTATTGATCTCCAATTGCCCAATAAATGGCCGGATGGGAGGCGAGTCGGAAATAGCCCTCATATGGAAAGAAAAGAGCGGGTAGGGGCAATCGAGGAAACGAGAGCGGCAGAGTCATTTACATGTTCATCTCCCGTTTTTCTTCTCCAGATATCAGGCGTGGCTGCTGAGGGCGTAACGATATAGACCATTCATGCACGAAACAGATGAACCCACTCATCGCGAAGACTCGCCGCCGTTGCTCCATCGTGCGTTAAAATTCCCTCGTTTCGATGGATTCCACGCCTTTGCGATCTCCGTAACCGATGCTGTGTCACGTCCTTCCATTCATTCCCACTTTACAAATTTCAATTTTGCATCTAATTGTTTCCAAAGTTCATGTGACTGTACCCTGCTCAACCGAATGACTAAAACTAATGATAAATGGCAGTCTGGTGGTGTACTCGTTAAAATTAAATCAGTTCTGTTATCAACGAAATTTACAAATCTAGTCGGGAGAATTTATTTGCTTTGTGAACAAAAATGCACCAATTCTGAATTTGTTTCCCACTCACTTCAAACCAATCCCTGCCCATGTACAAGATAGCATATTACCTTTGAACATAAATCTACATATCTATGAATATATCTATCTATCTATGTTGCTTTCCGCAACAAATAATCTCTTTTGCTTGTTTCCTGTCTTTCCATTATACAAAAAATGTTATTCGATAAGATTTATCGTAAAGAAACCTATGCGAGATGTAGTGTCATGAAATTAGACTTTCGAGTAATTCTGTGAGGCACTTCACTTCCTTTTTTTAAGTTAAAAAAAGGGGGGGGGATTGGTTATACGAGATTCTATTGGACAAGGATCTCTCGGGAACAGCTTATACATTGTAAATCCAAGCGAGTCCAAGCACACTAACTAAAATTGATGCAAATTTATACCATTGATTGATGATGGTCAATCAATTGACCAGCGATTCTCGCGCTTTAGCGATGCCATTACGACAACCGGCAGGGATTTCCAGATATTTTCCTCGCAATCCTCAAAGTGCTTTAGTGGTTAAATCAAGACAGGAAAATTCGGAAAGAGAAATCGCATGCGAAAGACAAGACGTTGTTGCATAGATCCCGCTTTCCGTTCCAGTGTGGCTGCTCAAATGGCAAAATACTGTTTCTGTGGACTCATATGAAACGTGACTGTAAACTAAAAAATTTCGTGGAGGAAAACAATATGCATTGCGATTCTTTAAGTTGCACTTAAATTCGATACTATTTAAATTCCACGCATTAGTGTAAATATTTTTATCTTCACTTTTTTAGTCTACAAAAATAAAATATACTCGCTGTGCAGTATTGGACCTAGCCTCTCGTATCTTTAGAGGTAGGCGAGAATCTAAAGATTCTCACCTTTTGCACTAATTTTTGCTTCGCTGCAGTCATTGCGGGGAAATGTCATGGGAGTCCCAAGAGGAGAAAATGTTGCATGGTTATCAGAGTATAAGTGAAATGAAAGTGAGCCAGGGTGCTCTGGATACATTATATACGCTCTCATGTGACTGCCCCTTATACTATACTCTCGTAATGTATTGCATTACATTGAGATTATTTATTCGATTTCGTGTTTAAAAAAAAAAAAAGAGAGAGACCTTCCCCGATTCTCTCAGAGATGTAGGTTGCAGGCCCCACACCGGAAATCTTAAAGTCCATACAAGCCAGGAAAGGAAAGAAATCGATGAAATAATTTGGATTTGAAACCCAGACGGCACGCAAACGTCCCACTTTGCTGTTCGAAACGAATGAGAAACGAGGTGTACACGGATGGCACGCATCCTTACACGGCATGCGCGTACGACAACGCGTGAAGCGTCGAAATAGCCTCGGGGTTCTCGCACGCACACGATGCATTCACACGCATTTCGCGTCCGCGTTTACGAATCCGCCGCAGTGATCCGTATCGGTCCGTCTTAACACCTAGATAACATCTCATGGGTCACCTTGTCGCGTATTCGAAAATCGTTATTAAAAAAAGTTATTTCGAGTATCGTGTGATCGTCTAATCTGATTTTCCCTCTGCGAATTAAACCGTAGGTGGACTGGATGAACTGCAAAATTCGACATAATTTATTTGCTATATAATTTAGCTTTTGGATTGAGTCAAACGAGGTCATTCCACGACGCAACGCTCTCTATGCATTTTATGATGAATAAACTCCACCTTTAAAAAAATATTTATGAAGGAAACATTAATGTTTCGTGCATTTGAAACGCTGAACCCACAGAAACAAGGATCTCAACGGTTAACCGTGTAACCGCTTACAATTCGGTTTCGATTAACCGCTATGATACATCTCCCCCCAAAAAATGCGGTGAACTTGTGTTCCTTCCTTGTCACTTTTCCATGAAAAATGTTCCCCCTCGTGGGAAACTATACTTGAAGCTTCGATTAACCGACGGTTGACCGGCTAGTGTCCATCGGTTACTTATACCGGGTCGAGTGTAAGTCCCGTCGCAAAATTCACCGCTTGAGGGGTTAATGGAACAGATGTAATATTGGCATCATTAGGTGAAAATTAATTATTTTCAGATGGATGAATTGCGCAATCGCGCTGAAACCGTGAATACATTAATAAGTATTTGTTATGCTCGAAGACGATTCCGTTTGATTTTTTTTTGTTTTTATTTATTTGTTTTTTTTTTTTAAATACTAATGAACAGGTTGAGAGTGCCTCTTTGATTTTTACTTCGCCTCGCTTCTTCGACCCTTCTGCATCCACGTCGACCATTTAGGATTGAAGCGACTGGGTTGGCTGCACTACATTCTCATTCAACGAAGCCAACTCTTTCCGCCAGGGAAGCATCCCTTCCCCGCCAGGGAGACATCCTTTTCCTCCCTGCAGCTCTCACCGTAGAACAACTTTATTATTAGTTATCATTATTTATTATTATTAGTTACTTCACCCCCCTCCCTGTCGCCTCGAGGAATTCACGGGCGAACAGTTCGAGAGAGGAAACGTGTCGATCGCCATTGTCTTCGCTGTCTCTTTTTTTTTTCGAACCGTGCATCAGCCACATGGTCCCCCGGATGCGAAAGTGTTTCTTCGGAAAGTCATCAGAAAAAAGGGGATCCCAGTGCAAGGCTGACGTGCACCAGCCGTCGTATTGTGGGTCACGTACTCGAGAACCTGAAAATTTTCACCTTTGCGAAATTTAGCAAAATTTATGACTTTGTATTCTTCATTTTGAAAATTGTTGTCTTGGTTCAGACTGAAGATTCCGTTCTCGCCTGGTTTCCTGAAATCTCAGAAGTTAAACTTCTTGAAAGAGCCTAGTTTCTAGATTTTTCAGGTGTCATCATGCAACCTCCTGTTTTCATCATGCGACGGCTAAATTTTGCGCTGGTTCTAATTTCGCGAGGCGCAAAATTTAATCGGTGCAAATTTTTGTCGCTATGCTGCGTATGGGATAGTCCAGATCGGAAAATTTAAAGTTGTAAAATTAAAACAATGTAAGATTTTGCGAAGTTAAATGGACGAGAAACTTCGTCGTCTTGCAACAGATGAGAGTTAATTAGGACGCAGGTGGAAGCGGTTCCTGAAATTCCATGGTCAAGTTCATTACCGCCAGCTGACCTGCGAGTTTAATATCGCATCGTGTTATTAATATGACATGGATTGCATGGTGTCCATGAAATATTTCGCTGATGCATTGCACGGTGTCTGGGCTGTCATCGAGACGTGATGAATCGACCTTCCGTTCCTGCACGTTTTTAGGCACGTTGAGTCGATGAAATGGAATTTTCCAGCTTGAGCTGAGTTGCACTGTGCAAACGGTCCTGATCGCGATGTTAACCACTCGATGAGTCATTGTGGGGGGGGGGGGGCCTGTGTCATCGAGTCCTTTTTTAAATGCTCGTCCCACGGCCTCGATACCCTCGTCGATCCCCCGGGGGTATCGGCGGACTGGGCCGAACGGGGCTCTCTGACGGGGAGACTCGCGTCCAGTACTCGCCTTTCCGTCCGGTAGATGTCTCTACTTACCGCTTGTCTACGACATGTTCGTAGAATCGTGATAGGTTACAAAAATTTCGTCAACATAAAAAAAAATAGTCTGTACATTCTATGGAACTGCATTCAGTCGCATGTATATTTCTGTATCAATTCCATTTGTTTTCGATCAGAGACGATAAAAAAAATGAAGAGAACACGAAGAGATTACGTCTGTAATCCACTAACGAGCGATCATCGGTTAATGGGCGGAACGAATGGACCTTCCCCGAATCCCCAAATGACCGACGTGATTGTCACGAGCGCCTGTGTGCGTTCGCCGTTAGGACATTGTTTCCCAAGCCGTGAAAGTACAAGTAGATGCACGAAATATTCATCATTATAGCGGCGGTATTTCTCCCACGGGAGAGA
The DNA here is from genome assembly GCA_905338385.1 of Darwinula stevensoni. Lineage (NCBI taxonomy): Eukaryota > Metazoa > Arthropoda > Ostracoda > Podocopida > Darwinulidae > Darwinula > Darwinula stevensoni. The sequence continues at coordinate 38,461 of CAJPEV010000136.1, forward strand.
GAGGGAAAAAACGGAATTGTTGGAAGGCGAACCGTTTCTCCGCTCCACTTGTCCACAATTGCATCCCCTAGGCCCCCACCAATAATTGATGGGAAAAGAGAAAGGTCCTTTTCCACACTTTTTTTTCTCTCATTTTCATTTGGGATGAATCAGCCGGATTTCCTCAGACGAAGGTGAAAGTTTTTTTTTCTTTGAAAATCTGTTGAAAAGCATTCCTCGGGTCGACACGCTCGAATACGCCCAGCGGGACGAACTGATTTGCGCCAAAAATTGTTTGTAGGTAGTGAAGAGGTCAGGGATGATTTGCACATCTCTTCAGATGGGCTCGTTCATTGCATGTTGCAATTTATTCATGTTCCAAATCGCATAGAGCATGTCAATTGATTTTTTTGTTGCGTGTCATTCTGCAATTTATGAAGGACAAAAAAATTTGGGGTACGAAAAACTCTTGGGAATTTCATTCCTTTCGCTCGAGTTGGGAGAAATTCCAGGACGACGAGGAAGAGGCGTCGGCAGATCTGGAATGGAGGACCAAAAGTAGCAAAAAGGAGCAAAAGGGAGCGGGTCCAGTAAGTGTCAAAAAATCGCAGGGTAACGGGGTGAAACTGCCGGACTCGGACGTCTCGACTGCGGTTTGTGGTTCCATTCCGCCTGGCATGCTCAAAAAACGTTAAGGGGACCGCCTGACATGCTCGGGGAAACGCTGGGAGGAAATGGCTCTGCCGTCTCCTGCAATTTGCGATTCCGTTTCAATGTTAAGGTCTGAACATGACCTTCAAGGTCTCTTGGGCCGGTCGACTTCAAGACGTCCATTTAACGCGAGGCGATTTCGCGAAAATTCTCATCGCAAAGGCAATTGCCCATCGTCTTCAGAGCCTATTTTCTTAAGCCTTTTTGCAGCCCCTTTTCCTTCAGCCTTTTTCTTCAGTATTTTTCCTTCAACTCTTTTTTCTTCAGTATTTTTCCTTCAACCCTTTTTTATTCAGTATTTTTCCTTCAACCCTTTTTCCTTCAGCCTTTCTTCCCAGGAAATTAGCTCGGGGTTGCCACTCGCGAAAATAAAAAGCCGACGATTTTCACGGGGGAAAGGAGAAACCCCGTTAGAGAAGATTGACGGGAATTTTATGCAGAATCCTGGACTTCCTCCTCTTCCCTTCCCGCGTGCACTTCACTCCGGGCGGTCTCCTTCATTTATTTATCACTTTTTTTTTCCTCTCCTCGTTTTTTTTTTTATTTCGGGAACACGCCCACGAAACCCGATTCTCACGTCCCGGAATTGAGAGGAGCCTTATTTTCGCAACTCTAACCTGCGCTTCGCCTCATCGCAACAACGCTGCAGTTAAATATTTGATGAGCCTAGTTTCATCGCACTAAGAAACGAACTACGAAAAAGAAAACTAACAAAAAAAAACAGAGAGTAAAAAAAAAAAGGAGGAAAGGTATTTAAATAAATTAGAATAGATTCTCTGTCGTTAGATTCATTCCATACGGATGCCATCGACATGCCCTCGATACCGTCGTGGGCCTCGATACCCTCGTGGGCCTCGATACCTTCGTGGGCCTCGATAGCTCCCTGAGAAGACTTCATTTTCTAAGGGGGCTATCCGTTTACGTGGGGATCGGGTGTCCCGAAGGAAATAACGACCTCGTGATTAATTGATGGCCGCCCTTGCACTCTCTCCGATTCGGCCTGTGCGGGTCGACCTGGAAACGGTAAAAAAAAAATAGAAGAGTGGAAACATTCGCGGCGTTCCGTTCCGCCCCTGTGCACACACAAAAAGCGGCACAGACACTCGAAAGAAAAAAAAAACAAGATGTCGCGAAAACAGAGCGGTGAGTTTTGTATAAATATTCGGGGGAAATGCGGAAGAGATTTAGAGGACCCTAAATACATCACGAGCCAGGGCTTGGACTTGATTAATTGCTTAATTAATCTATTACGCCCCCGCTCGGAGACGGACCATGTCTCTTTCAACGAAGGAAGCCTGAGTGAAAAAATATCTAGGCCATCCGGATCGGTTGGAATGTGTAGCGGTCATAAAAAAGAACGGAGGAGTGAGGAAGAAGAAGAGCAGAGATAATAAGGGAACGCTAGAGTAAGGGAATGTTGGGGAATAAGGGAACGTCGGGAGGAGGCGAAGATGATATCGGGTTCCATCAAATTTGGGGATACGTAAGAGACCAAAGACGAAGACTGCTGAATCATGAACAAGGATAAACTTGAACGTGAGATCAAACGGTTTTGCTGCAGGTTCTTCAACAAATACATTGGATATAAAAATTTCGTATTAATGTACATTCACCAGGCGAATAAGAAAACGCAATAACAATGACAAATGAAGGGAATGCAATTGAAATAAAAACAGAAAGCGACAAAAACGCGATCGAAAGACTGAAACGAGGCTGAAACCGGACATCCCGCTGGGCGTATTCGAGCGTGTCGACCCGAGGAATGCTTTTCAACAGATTTTCAAAGAAAAAAAAACTTTCACCTTCGTCTGAGGAAATCCGGCTGATTCATCCCAAATGAAAATGAGAGAAAACGTTCTAAAATGCCGATTTTACACGCTTTCGACGATGACGCAATGTTGCAACGGAATGGAATTGTCATCCGTGCAAAATCCGAACCGTGCCATATTTAGCGAAGCGATTTCTTCATTTCCCATTTCACCACTGTATGTATCCTTCCTTTTTCATTCTTTCATGGACGTACATTGAAAGTATACTTATTACATTATATTCCAAGAAATATATATATAAATGCTGTAATATATAGTATAATGAATAAATTATCAAATATTGATAGAAAAGCCGATATTCCTCTTTTTCATCAGAGGTGGAGAAAAAAAAAGTTTTTCGAAAATAAAATAAAAATAAAAATATATGAATCAACAAAAATATTATCCATGGAAAAGAAAGGAGATGCTAAGGGTGTTCATTATTCTCCTGTGATCGGTCATCGCGTTTGCATCCCGTTGGAGACGAGAGGAGAAGGAGAGGCACTCGCAAAGCGGGCTAGCATCCTGCCAACCACTCATTTTTCTCAAATTTCTTATGGCATTATCCGTACAAGTTTTCGCACGAAACTTTCCTTCGTCCAAATTTGGTCATAGACCGATGTCTGCCAAATTTCATCGAAACAACTTTGATTTTTTTAACCGGGAAAACATAGAAAAACTTCACGCATGATTTTCAGTTATAATTAATTGCATTCATAGCAAATTTAATTTATGGATAATTTATTTTACAACTGGAGACGGATTTCGTGGCGAAGTCATACATTTTCTGCTTCCTTGCACATGCATCCTCGTGTGTGAAAAGTGCCCTTGGCTTTAGGTCATATTTCACGCTCAGGTTCATATTTCACATTTAGCGCTATTTGCTCACATTGTGCCGTCGACTCTTGGGTCTCTGATTTTCCCGCAGCCGATCGTGTCTTAAAGCCAAACATTTTTTAAGTTCAATATTTCGTTCTCGATTTGGGGCAAATTTTTCTGAACGAGATTTGCCCGGTTACGGTAACAATACCTAACAATATCTCCCTCCGTGCGAAAATAATTTTTGGCTGAGTGCATTATCGCAAAATCGTATATAAATCCTCAAGGAATGGATTATTATCCATTCCTTGAATAATGTAATTAATAGAGACTACTAGACGAAAGAATAGAAAGCCACGATACGATACAAGACGTGCAAAATAATTTTTGGCAAACATTCTGTGACGCAATTCTCCGGTCGGCTGGTTGCATTTCTCCAAACAACTCTCCTTTTTTCGCGGTCATTACGACGTCAAAATCGCGAAATGGATTCGTTTCTGTTGAGGTTGAGGAACGATCTGAGTCAGCTGGCTCCGTGGGAAAAAAAAAGAAGGACTTTCGCCTTTCGTCGCCTTTCGTCGCATTTCGTCGCCTTTCTTTTTTTTATTTTGCGGCGATGAATTGCACAGATTCATCTTCGCTCTTTTCCCAGCTCATCATCATTTCGAGCCTGCTGAGTTCATTCCTCGATCGGTAACTCACCGGACAACTCAGAAAGGCCTGGAATGAGAATTTGATGCACGAAGTTAAATCTTCGACGTCGTTGGTTTTACGGCTGGAATATTGCGGTGTTTTTTTTTTTATCGGTGAAGTTGATTCGAATTTAGGAAAGGATCTTCTCCGAGTCTCGGATTCTTTTACCATTATCTCTTTTATCATTTTATCATATCCCCCACTGGTCGCGGGATCCTTCGTCGAAGGACTTCGTGGACCGATAACGACGTCTAAAAGTGAGAAAAATGGCCTATAAACGGCGAAACGACCGGGTCGGTCGTCCGAGGTTCCGGCGGCGCGTGAAACTCGTCGGTTTCACGCGTCAGTCGTTTTGTCGGTTTTGCCAGTTTCGGCAACGGGATCGAAGCGCTCGATCTCGAGTCGGCAGGGCCCATTCGACGTCCGATCCGTCGGCAGGGGCCATCCGTTTGCCGTTGGCAGCCGACTCGATCGGGAATCGGAAGTTCTCGGGACTCCCACGCACGGGCGTGGGGGAGTCCCGAGATGGCCGTGACCGATCGCGTCCGACGGGCAGAAAAGGGTCACCGAGATTCTTTTGGCATGCCACCGCGTCGAACCCTGCGATTCGCGATGGCTCCAGATCGCGCTTTGGAAGCTTCGATCCACGGTTATAGCAAGAGAAGTCCTGCATTCACTCGGATGAAGCGAACACGGTTGCGGCTGCACCTCTCTCAGGTGCGGCCGTGAACAGTTGCGCGCCTCGAGTCGTTCGTTAGGGAAGACGAAGCGTCGTCCACGCCCCTACTCCGACCGGTCGTAAAACTCCGCGACTCTCGACTGTTTCTGCAGTGATGTTTCGCGATCTTCAACTCCACATTTTTCTACCATTTTTCTAACGGGCGAGCTTTTTTCCCGAGAGGTCTAACAAATACGAAGTTGGAAAGTTGTATGGATCGTTTTGCACTGCGACCATCGTGCCTCGGTGCTATCGTGCCTTGGCGTTATTGTGCCTTTCACTTCTACGCTATCGTCTTGATCTTTCGCAGAACAGGACGATGAGCATCGTCGTCGGCTGAGACCTTTTTTTCAATGTATCAAGACCTAAAGACACAGAGTTTCTTGGAAGAGGTGCCCCCTCCCCCTTTGTAGGATATTATGCTAACTTCGAACGCGTAGGAGGAAGAGAGGGGCAATAAGGGGGCAAGAGGGACCAAGAGAGGCCGCCCACGCCTCTGCCGTCCATACGGTCACCGACAATTGCGACTTCTCTGTCTCGGGAGTCTGCACCGTCGCATTTCCGACCTCGTCATAAACCTAGAAGGTGATCATAAATATAAAAATAAATTAAAAAAATAGTGAATTAAATATTTAAAAATCATAATAAATTACAAATTAGCAATCATTTTCTGAGTCAAGTGTACCAAAATCCCCCAATTTTGGTGGGAATCTCACTCCTCGCCAAATCCGTAAATCTGGAACAGGTGGAGCGACATATATAGTCTTGAAGGGCTGTTGGCATAAGTTTATAGTTAACTCTGTTTTGAGCAGTCCTTCCTACTTTTCTGCCCACCGGAAGTTGATCCATCTTGCCACCACGGTCATGCCTATAGACAGCTATTGGACAAAATTACTCGTATAATAACAAGCAAGCGATTCGGCCTTTTTACCCCTGAAGTTTCAGGTTTATGGAGAAATTCCCGGAACTCTCTTCGATCCGGCCGACCGTGGTACACTCGGCTCAGAGAACAGTTGTTAAAAAAATAAGTTGAGAATGGAAGAAAGAAGTACCAGGGATGAATTCGCGGACCGAGGATGACGTCACGATCGACAACCGCGCAACGAAACATGCATAACCGACGAGGCGAAAATCGGAGACGGACTAAAGTTGCACGGCGGAAAGGGTTCGACGCACATATTTCACGCCCACGCCCCACTCACCCCTCAATTACGATATTGAATCTCCGTTCTCATGCGTTCCTCGACCTCGCCCGAGTGAGACGAAACCGACTTCATTGCTAAAATATAAATACATAAATATTTATGTTAACGAGTGATTATATAAAATTATTATATTAGTTAATACAGTCTTAATATTAGTTTGGTTGGAAGATTCTGATTAATGTCTAGTTAATATTCAGCCCATTTCTGTAGTGAATCATTTGCGCAAATATATAGTAACGTACCAGGAAAAAATCTGAGATCGATAAGTAAATTCGATTTAAACAATCCCGGACTTGTGCGCATTTCAGTTCCGAGTATCGAACACGGCTAATGCCCCCGATGAATCGGAAGTCAACGAGACGGTAACAATCATCGATGAGCTTACCCTGTTCAACTGATGAGTTACCCAGTCCGACCGATCAGCTAACCCTCCGACCGATTAACATACCCCATCCGACCGTTTAGCGTATCCCGTCCGACCGATTAACGTGCCTCGCCCGACCGATTAACGTGCCTCTCTCCCTACCATCGGTACCCCGATGGATCGGGGATCCATCGGGGATCGGCTGGAATCCTCGCGCACACCCCAACATCTAAATAAATAAATAAAAGGAAGAAAAATGCCCTCGCACCCCTGCATTCATCGATTCAAACCGTTTGGAATTTCGCACCTAGTCGGTGCTGGCGATTTTCTCCGACCTCGACGACCCTTAAAGGACCCCTCAAGGCCCTCAAGGACATAAGGACATCCCCCCCTGCCCCGATTACCGGCCGATCGCGAGCAACCGAAGGCGACGAGGCCGCTAACGGTGACGAGCCGAGAAACTCGCATTCCTCAGTTACACGCCAGGCAAACGGACTGTTTCTCCTCCGGGCCAATGCCGCCTTCCATGCCGCCTTCTGTGCTGCCGGATCCACATCCGGGGGGACGAGACCGCGGAATGCGTGCGTCCTCTATCCGATCCCGCCGTCTTTCGGCCCCGTCATTAAAGACGTCACCGATTCCTTTTTATTTATTCCCACTTCTTTAGTTTTTACTCATTATTTACATAATACAATATTATCATATATATATCATTATTTATATTGTAACATACTAAACGCTTATCTTTATTATTTACTAATTAACTTTTAGTCTTTTTCCTCATTTACTTCTTTTTATTACTACTTTCTCTTATTATTATATTTGCTTATTTTTATTTATTTCACTCCTGTTAAAATGCAAAAAATAAAATGAATACTTTTTTTTTTTTCTCAGACTTGAAGGGAAGGGACGCCCGAAGCAACGGATGTGCGGGCGTAAATCGTCACAGATCCGAACGGAAACCGTGAAAACCGCAAAAAGATCCCCGATCACTTGATGGATACATCACGTTGGCATACATCATGTCGGCCAGCCTCGGATGTTTTTTTCTGGGTCGAAATGTGAGAAAAATCAGCACGGGCTTTCCTGCCTAATTTCTTCTCCAAGTCGGGTCGAAATAAATATGCGGAAATTTTCGCATCTCAAATCTTCAGTCATTCCTATCTGGATTTATCTAGATCCTCTGCCGATTTTTCTGTGGCCAAACCTGGTCTGGATTGACAGGCCTCCCCCCTCCCCCTCCCTCCCTCCGTTTCAGGCCTCCTGTCAGCATGGATTCGCGATGAGGGAAACCCAGATTGGCGCTTCTTGTCTTCTGCTTTTTTTTTTTTTAACTCTCTGCCATTTCTCGCAATTCGTTTCACATCGAGCCTCTTTCTTTTCCTATTTACAAGCACATAGAACTCATCATTTTACTATTTATTTGAATCATTAAACGATAAAAAATGTTGTGTACACTTCATTTACCGATCGTGCTTTCCCGGCGAAAATTGAAATCCTAATCTCTCAGTGAAACTCCGCATTTCTTCGTCTTTCTTCATATTCCTCCTTGGCGATTCACGCCGAATCCAGCATTATCAGCGAATAGTACAAATATTTGTGAGATGCATTTTTTTGCTGCTCTTCCAAAAATCTGCGGCGAGATTTGTTAAAGGAGAGTCGAAAATTTTGAGAAATTCTGCTCTTTAAAGATGCGAAAAGTGAAGTAAAAAGTTTTCTCTGTCCGGAAACCCAATTTGCAAATGAGTATTTGCACACCCCGTATTTTCGGCAAAAGTGGGTCGCTCTCAAGGAAATGCGCCAATTTTAGTCTCTGCTATTTTCTTGCACATCCATGAGTCACACGCAAAAAAAAGGAAAAATTAGGCGATGAAAATGAGAATCACCACCATGCAAAAACATTGCAAATTGCCGCAGTGGAAAAGCATACGCAAAAATCCCGAGGCGCGACGACATCTTCCTCAGAGAATTCTGCTTCCTCGAGGAATTCTGCTTCCTCGGGGGATTCTACTTCCTCAGGGGATTCTACTTCCTCGGGCAATCGTGCTTTCTCGGACGATTGATGTGCTTCCGGTGTTGCATGTTTAGGGTGATGACGTCACCTGAAGTCACCCAGAAAATCTCAATGCGAAAAAAAACTGCTCCAAATTTTGGGATTTAAACTCTGCCGTGCCCTTGCGCCTCCCCCCCCCCCCCCCCCCCCCCCGCCCCCCCCAGATAGCACGAACTGTTTTTTTTTTGCCCTTCCGGGCTTCCTTTCGGTAACGGTGCACGTAATTGAGTTTCGGTACCTCGGTACCTCGTCGGTACCGTCTCCGGTTCCTCCGATTCGGGCGTCGACGACCGGTCGCCGACGATTTGCATCGCCGAACTGGACGTGCCGTTTCCTGGGGTTCTCCCGCGTTTTTTTTGCGGTTCGAGCGGAAAACTTTTATCTTTTCTGCAGTGCCATAAGGTAATTTACGAACCGTAATAGCCATAGTTATCTATGCACTTACTTTCTATCTAATGATCAGTCGATCGTGAATCCTCTCCTAAAGGGTCGAGTCTCCCTGCGAAAGAAAGCTCAGGTTTTCGTGCTCGACAGCCCTGTCGGTAATTCGATACTAACGATAATAATACGATAATAAACTTAGGGGGTGAGAAGTTGCACGGGCCGCATCGCTCTGCGACTGTCGTGTCCTGAAGCTGTCGTGCCTAGGAGCTGTCGTGCCATTGGATTCCAGGTTCTCGTCGCGATCTCTCTCAGGACCAGGGCAAAGTGCATGGTCGTCGGCTGAGGCCTTTTTTTTTGCGACTCTTTCGCGTTCCGGGTTTCCTTCTGCTGCCACGATGCACCGCTCTCGTTCGTCTCACCGGGAACGTCGAGATGATGCCTGGAAAACAACAACAAAATTCCGGATCGCTTGGGTGGTGGCAATCTCTGAGTTGGGTGGGGCAGGCGTTACGATGCTCCATCGTTTCCTTTTGAAATGATCCATCAGGATTCGTGAGACAAACCAAGAAATAGTTTGCGAAGGAGACGATGCAACGGGCTAATAGATAAATAAAATAGCATAGAAGCATAGAAAAGGAGTTCGGTAGATGAATTAACATCTGTATTCTTCACCGAATTCCGTTCTGACCCAAGTAGCAGGACGGCAATACCGTTGGCGATTCATGATTCAGGCGAATAACCTTTTTTTGCTGAATTCGGATCTATTTTTTTTTTTGTCTGAATTGCCGATTCTTCCAGTTCCGTGCAATTTTCACTTCAACATTGCAATCATTCGTCTTTTTAAATTTTTTTAAACGAATTTTTGGAATCTGGAATGTTATTATTTCAAACGTCATTGCAATGGGAGGGAAAACACTGAAAAATGTTCAGATTTAGCACGAGATTTGCGACTTGACGATATTTGCGCGCGATCCGCTGAAAAACAATGCTTCTTTTGACTGATGACTCCGAAAAATCATCATTACCATGCATGTCTGCGCGCGGAGAATAGAGAGATGAAATTAAGAGGAAAAGTGTGCCGTGAAAAGCCACTGAATCCAGGGGGGGGGGGCAGTAGGGGGGAGGGGGGGGAGGGGGAAGGGGAGATGGGGGAGAAATTTTCTGCCAACTCATTCCCACCGTCTAAATGAGGGAAATTTCCCGTTCTGCCCCAGAATCTTTTGTTTCTCTTTCTTCCTGGAGAAAGTCGGAAAAAAAAGGGACCGTCCCGTCGTCGCATATAGGGTCTGATGCCCCAGCTGATCAGAGAAGCAGAAACCCAAGGGGATCGCGTCTCAATCAACTCCCATTTCCCTTTCTCCACGCGCTTTTTTCTTTTTGGCCGCTTCTGACGGCCCTTCCACGGAACGAGGACGAGGGGTGTGAAATTTTCGGGGAGGGAATCGGGGATTCCGGGAGGAAAATCAGAGATTCCGGGGGTCTTCGCGTGGATCCCTCGTGCGTGAACGAGATAAACTTTTTTTTTTCTCTCTCTCGGATCAAGAACAAACGGATCTCGGGAGATCCATCACGGATCCTCACATCATTACTCCAGATTTTCACATCCCTCATTTTTCGGAGGGAATTTCGAGCGCATTTCGAGGGAATTCGAGGGAAACGAGGCGATTTTCCACCTTCCCCATTCGGCGCAAATTTCGTGGAAGTTTCCGTCCGAATCGAGTTTGGGGGAGAGGGAGTTTGGGGATTCTTGTGGGCTGTCAGCTGGGCTCCCAGGGCGCTTGACCGACTTTGCACTGACGCAACTCCGTTTCTCGTGACACAACAAATCCCTCGCATGACACAACTCGTCTCCCATGACGCGACAAATCCCGTGCATCGATGGGATGCGAGACTTCTTAAATGCACAAGGGTGAAAGGGATGATATATAATATCCAATATTTATATTTAAATATTTGGCTCTATCATATTATGCATTTCGTGTTTTAATTTTATAATTGTATACTCCAGCTGGAATTCGGTTTGATCCTGCTAGAAATTACAGCTGTTTGGAATTTAAAGTTATCCATTCCAGGTGCGACGATATTTCAGACTGCCGACGATCTCATCTGCATTAAAAATCGGCATTGGCCGATTTTGCGAAGCGAGCATGAATTCTCTTCGGTGAATCTGAGAAAGATAAAGATCGATTCCTCATCGCTTTCTCAATACTTTCCGTTTTTTCCTTCGAGAATGGTTGGGGGGAAAAATGATCGGATTTGAACTCGGTCGATGGAAAATTCGGAGCCGTTTTTTTTTTCACAGATGAAATCGAAGCCGGAAGAGAAGGAAAAAAGACTCCATCGTGATATCTTCATACCCATCGAAGAAGGAAAAAAAATATCGTACCGACCGTAATATTTCACCGAGTCGTGTATCACATCACAAGAAGTCACATGCATGACTGACCAGACCGGCTTTTTTTTTTTTCATGGCACCCTGACCCGAGAGCAGTAGGTTACTCGAGACGGAACTTCTCGAATGCTTTATATCGACTCGTCCGGGAATTCTCCCAGACCGGAATCCAATAATAAAAAATAATAAAAAATCTGGTTCCTGTTCACATCCTTGTCCTCGTTTCTGTTCGATGGAAAAAAAAAGCGCGGAGACGAGGTTCTGCCGTCGGTGACCCCTGGCCAGTGACCTCCCGTAAAGAGGGTGGTCAATCGCCATTTTCATTCTCCCCTGTCATTACGTAATTGAGAAAGGCCGTAAAGTCGGGGTGGTCACCGAAAATATCGCCTGATATCCGATCATTACGCGCGTCACGAATTTTTTTTCTTTTTACTTATTTATTATTATTATTATCATTATTTTAAGAAAAGCTCCGGAAGATCGATAGGAAGTGAATGCGGACCCGATTGGCGATTCACTGACCAGCGCCTGATGAAGCCAAGTCCGGTCGCTCCTGGCTTATTCATGTCACCGGCTTACCTTTCTCTCTCCTCGTCCCAAAGAAACACGGAAAACAAAAGAGGAGAATAGAAATATTTACCGAAAAGAATGAAAGAATGAAATGAGAGAAAGAATGAGAGAAAATAATGAAGAGAAGAATAAATAAGAGAAAAAGAAAGAATAAGAAAGGAAGGGGAAAAGGAGATAAAAAGTAGGGAGGGGGTGGGATTCGAACCCTTGACCTTGTGGTTCGGATGACCACCGCGGGGCACCTCATCACTCCTCTCCCAGCATTCTTTTTTTCTTAAATATCCGAAGGGGGTGTGGAGGGAGTTCCGGTTCTCTCCTGTCACGTAGAGACGGGCATCGCGGCTCATTCATTCCTGTGACCTGCCAGGGTTGCCCGATCCTCAGGGCAACACTGCCGAGACCGAGCGGGTGAGAAACGTACTGGGAATTTGCATAAACTGAGACAGGAAATGAGTTTCGCTGAGGCCCGCGTGACAGGTGGCACGAATTTGTTCCTTTTTTTGCATTCCTGCGGTTCGTCGGTGCTCGCGGCGCGTTCGCGGCGAATCTCGCGAGCGTTTTGTCCTCGTCGCGATTCCATCGCGAGCCGGAATGATTCTCGGGACCGACGTGACCCCGTTGATTTGGGTCAAGCCTTTCCCCGATTCTCGTCAGCTCTCCCATTACCTTATCCGGGATATTATTTTTTTTATTTCCTCGACCTCCCTCTGAGGACCAGCAGGAATTTAACCGGTGCAGGTCAGATCCGAGCCGGCATCGAGTCGGCATCGAATCGACATCGAGTCAACATCGAGTCGACATCGAATCGATATCGAATCAGGACCGAGTCGACCCTCTTCAATGACGTGAAATAAATAAATAAATAGTTGCATTTAGGAGAAAGATCCGGGATCTCATTCCAGTTCTTTGACGAGATTAAAAGCAGAAAGGTTGAAATGGAAATCGGAAAGAAGAGAAGGCGCGTTTGAAGTGCCTCATACCCTTTACGGGAGGGGTGTCCGCGCGGCGACGGAGGAGGTAGGTCAGGAGAGGAAGGCCGGCGCAAGAGAGGGGTCCCCCTAAGGCCTCATAAACGGGGACACCGGAGTTCACTGGGAAGCTCCCCCCCCTCTTGGCCGGAGTCAGTCCACTGCCAGCCTCCTCGCGAGACGGAGCTCGTCCTCGCCTTTCTCTCTCTCTGCCCGCGACGTTCGTAGGTAAGCCCCTCGGTGCGGGCCGAGTGCGTGTTCGTGCGTCCGTGAATCCTTCGACGTGAATCGTCTCGTGGATCTTCGTAAGGGAACCGTTTTCATCTTTCGTAACCGAGTCTCGAGGTCCGAGTGGGGCATAAAGTGTGCTTTATGGTCCACGGCCCGTGACGGTTTTTCTCCCTCATCAAAGGCTTCGGCGATGAATGCGCCGCTTTCGTCTCCACTCCTAACATTAATTCATCCGTCACGGCCGGCCCAGAGTTTGGTTTTCGGCTTTTTTTCGAGTTCATATAAGCAATTTCATTCAATTTTCTAAGTAGCTAATTCTTTAAATATTTACAAAATACGTTCGAATGCATCCTTTACCGCATCCGATACATTTTGTAAATATTTCCTACACCGACTTAAGTTATTGCATAACATCCTTCCACGGACTTGGAAACTTCTCAAAGTTGAGCGGCTTAAAATCACGAGTGACATAAATCTTTATTTTGTGTAATGTCGATTTTCATCAATGGTGCTTTTTACACCCGAAATAATTTTTGGTGGCAGGTTTTTTTTTCCTCGCATCCCATATGGAAAAAAATAAGGGGGGGGGGGGGGGGAGGGATAATTATGGGACAANGGGGGGGGGAGAGGGATAATTATGGCACAATTAGGGTAGAGATGAGCAAGAAACAATTATCACGTTGATGGGGGGGGGGGAGGTCACGAAGGTAGACGAGGGAGGTCACGAAGGTAACCCCTTTCACCCTCGAGGAGACACACCTCGTCCCAACAATGGGGAAACACCTTCTAACGGTCACCCCAGGGAAATATAACTGTTTATACGTGCATAGGCGTCATTACATCGCATGGGAAACGAACTCCCTTTTCTCTCTTCGACCCGATCCGAAAAGAAGAAAAACAAATTATTCTGCGTGGGAAAACGCGGAAACGGAAATGAGCGTTCATACTTCACGGGTTTGTCTGCGGGGTTAACGAATGGGTTAACGAGGGCTCATCGGGAGATGTTCCGTGTTTCCTGACCCAAATTTGTCGGCGAGAAATTGAGCAGGAAGATCCGTCATCTGTGCGTTATGGGAGGAAAAGCCAGGCCGATGTAGCGTGAACAATTAGCCTGGGGAAGGCACGGGAACTCGTTGTGGGTAGCCAAAAGGTGATTGCTTATGGAAAGTGCATAACGGTCGTCCCCCTCCCTCCTCTCCCCTGTCCCCCGAGAAATTCAGCAGGAACTCGATGGGGGTCCGGGGCTACCGAGTTTTTGTTTTTCTCTCTCTCCTCCCACGTTAACGAGGGAGTGCCGTGTTAAATTCGGATGATCGTGTTGGATTTTCGTGCCCTGACCTCTTTATCGCTCCTCGCCTTGGGCCTGTCTTTCAGGATGTGGGCTCGTTATCTTACTCAGACCGTCCTGGAAACCGATAATCAGTCTGTTTCTTTTTTTGCTTTTAAATTTATTCTTTTTTTTTCAAGTTGAAACGTTTAGTTTCATTTTCAATGGTGAATTTTTTCATGTTAAATTTTCGCGGCCGACTCGAAACTCGATTTTAGTTTCCCCCTCGAACGAGGGAGGAAACCGTTTGCTCTTGGACTTGACTCCCCTCTGACACACTTTTTTTCGGTGAACGCCTTCTTCGCCTTCTTCACCTCCCTTCCTCTCCTTCCCCCTCTTTTGCCGGGAACAAATGACAGGAAGAGGTGCGGTAAACAAACTCCTGTTATGCAAGAAGGAAAAAGAGTTTAGCATACGGTGAGGCGAAGCAAAACCCTGCATGGCTTCTTCCATTCATATGCGCATGCGAGAGCCTGCATAAATTCTTGCTCCAGCCAGTCCGTTAGATGTAAAAGAAAAAAAAAAAAAAAAAAAGCCCCGAGGCGCCGATGTCCGTTGCCTACTCTTAACGCGGAAGCACTCGCGGAGAGAAGTTCAAGGCCTCGCACGGTTGCCAGATACACCCCCGGGTATCATTTAAGGAAAAGTTTCCCACAGATTTTTCCAAATCCAATGCGGTGTCTTACCGTGTTCCTGGTCCATCAAACCCCAAAATTCAAACAACCGATTTTATTTATTTATTTTTCTGTCCGCTGAAGGAAAAACATTTAAACGCGACTTTTCATAATGCGCGAGACTTGACAATCTGCACATAGACTTCGATGAAGCAAAAAAACACGAAACGGTGTCGATTAGAGAAGGAGGAGATATCGGACAGAGACTAAAGAGGGGGATCGGACATCCCTGACGTCAGGGATGCCCGCCCTACAACCCCAATTCTTGGATGGATGACTCCACAAGGTAGAGAGAGGAGATAATAAAAAAAAAAAGCCGGGCCGTAGTTCCATCCGACATTCCATCCGCCTTAACGCCACATTTCACCCGAAAGGGAAGCCTTTCGGAATCCGCCGGCCATACTGACGTATCATGCATAGTTGTTAACTGGAAGAGGAACAACCCTTCGGGTATCGTAAGAAAACACGGTCGGTAATTTTTTAAATCTATTTTTTGCTTCCATGCTTAAGATCCCTGCGTCGAAGTCTTCGCGCTTAAGATCCCTGCATCCAAGTCTCCACGCTTAAGATCCCTGCGTCTAAGTCTCAGAGAGATTTTCCATCTCATCGGTCTATCCAGACAGGTCACATTTATCGGGGCTCGGATGAGACGGAAACGTCCTTGCCCCGATAGACAGAGGGATTTCACGGAGGCGTGAATGGGTCGTCGCATGGGTGAGCTGGCTCATTGTCGTCTATCGTGACGGAATTCCCCCTTCACGCTTCACGGATTACCACTCTGTCTGTCACTGGGTCTGTGGGCCACATCCAGGAATCCCATCCGTGGGATGCTGCACGGATGTATCCGTTTCTCCCCGACTCATTACACAGGCTGCCCTGCGTCATGGCACGGACGCTTTCAAGCGTACCCTACATGGATGCTCTACGTGAACGTCCCATGGATGATGCTCTACGTGAACGTCCCATGCACGATGTTCTTCGTGAACATCCCATGGATGTTCTACTTGAAAATCCAACCGATGCCCTGCATGAGAAGCACCCCATGGATGCTCTCCCGGGCCGCGGCTTCTCCATCTGATCACAAGGAATGAGATACCCAACTGCCAATTAAAGTCCCTGGGGAAAAATGGGTTCCAGAGGGGAATCCCAATTACTGTCTCGTTCAACGAGGACCCTTCCCTTTTCTCATTTTTCTCTTCAAACTTCGCCCAGATGCGTTAACGACGCGAGTTTCCTCTGCGGGAATTCATCGAGAAGCGATTAATGCAGGTTTTTTTTTTGTCGCATTAACCCGATTTCCAGCCGACATTTCACTCCATCGATCGACGTTATTGCTCCACCCCTATCCGAGACCCACATATCGCGTTGATCTCAGTCGGCAAAAATGTGCGTTCGGGAACTCTTCCGCGATTTTCTCGGTTGGCTTCGATGCCGACGAAGGGCCTACGACGTCCGTGTGGCCGAGCTGCGACTCGATCCGGAATTCCGCCAGGTAACGAAATTTTCGCGATTTTTTTCCCGGGAGTCCGTGCGGAAGGAAAAGTCAATATTGGCGGAAAGCCACCAATATTGACGCTCGGCCTTTCTCTCTCTCTGAAGTGTCTTTATGCCGCCAACAAAGGTCCCCCGTATGGACAATGTAGGGATAATATGGGTCATAATTTGCGGAGCACGCCGCGGCGTGATCCCGGATCGTGAGTGAGTCCTGGATCCCGATTCGTGAGTCCTGGACCCCATTCTTCTCATGCTCTTTCCCCTTCCAATTCCAAGCTAGTCCCATCCAGATAAGCCGTGGAAACCTACTTGAAATAAGCCGTGAAAACCCGCTTCTAATTTACCCTCATCGGAGATGCGTCATGTCACGTCGGGCTCCGTGGGCGTAAATTCATTTTCCATGTTTTTTTGTTTATCTTGGCACTCATCATCTCATCACCGCGTGTGGTCAGTTTACAACCTTGCGGAATTTTCCCTAGAAATTTGTTCGGCGAGGCAAGGTGCGTTGCGTCGAGGGGACAGCGCAGGACAAGGACGTCGAGGAACCGGTTTTTTTCCTTTACGGAATGCAGGCTTCAGGCTCGCTGTGTGGTCTCGTCGCAACGGGTCGAGTCAACCCGAGATATTATATAGAGCTGACCCAATTTTTTTTTTCTTTTTTATCGCCCCTGCAGCTGGTCCTCCATTGTCCTCGTCCTCTCGGGAACTCGTTCCCGAGAGGACGAGGATGGGGACATTCCTGACCCGATGCGGGCTGCGTTGCTACACGATCCATATACCTGCATGCCGGGTCAAAACGAAAGGCCATCGTGTACATGCGCGAGCACTTGCGCGTGCGCCTGCACATGCGCCTGCACATGCGTGTGCGCGTGTACATGCGCTTGCACATGCGCTTTCAGATGCAACAAATAGGCTAACGGGATGCGAGGAAAACGATGAGCAGGGTTGAAAAAAGTGGCGCTTTCGGGAACGATAGTTTCATTTACGATGAAGAAGTTATATATATCTATCTAATTATTATTTGAATATATTACTTTTTCAGCTAAAGAAAGCTCAGAAGAAAAAGATACTAACTTTGCTACTTTTTTTTGCAGGTTCAAAGGGCAGCAGCGATCTGCTGGTGTAGCATGATCTGGGCGAATATTGTCGTCGCCACCATCTTGGTGGTTGGGGTGAGTATAAACTTTTTTACTTGGAGACGCGAAAAGATGGTAAAATGGCAAAAAGGCGCGCGTTCTCCCCGGAGGGGTGGCATATTATGCGTTGTTTTCTCGGCGTGCCTCGCGCGTTTCCGCCGTGGTTGGAATTCGCGTTTCGTAATCATTGTTTACACATTCCCCTTTATTGTTGTTTTTGCGTCGCGCGTTGGGTCGGATCGATGCCCCGGTTAGCTGACCGCAGTCATCCCGGATATGAATGATGACGGTGATAGCGGAATCCAACGCCGCAGTGTGATGCAATTTTTCCGAGTCGTTGCTCCCAGATTCCCCATAATTGGCGAAACCGCGGGAGAAAAAAATGCCGACCCGGATCGAACTGACCCGAGTTTTCTGGGACGTCGGGAAAAAAAAAAAAATTACCGGGGATTAACCGAGATGAAACCTTTCTCTTCGAGGAGGTGAGAAAATGCGCACAGGGGAAAAACGATGGCCTAGCTTTCACTCATTTACGGCTTTAATGGGCTCATTCATAAGGATCATCCACGAGGATCATCCATAAATAAAGAAAATACCATGTCATGCATTCATGCCTTCGCGGTGCTAAGTGCTGCATTAATGTACTCAATGCTGCATTAATGCACTCAGTGGACGGCCATGTAGCCCTGGTCGGTGTTCGTGACGCAAAGTACCATATCCTGGTACGGAGGCAATGATGTGTGGATGTGGTAATCTAGAGAGAGAGAGAAAAAAAAGGAGAGGAATAACCTGAGTAACGGGACCGTCGGGGAGTTCACGTTTCCGAGCCCTAATAACATCGGAGTGCGGTGCAATTATCCTCCGGCCACCGAAAAAAAAAAGGATCGTATTATTGGTGGCCGTAAAATAGCATACTGGTTTTTATTCTGGTTTCGATGAGGCTTCTAATTTATAAGTGATGTTTATTTATGTCGCCTGCTTTTAATTAGTCGTCTTTTTAATGCGAGGGGGAAAAAGAGTTTCTCACGTTTTGAAATTGGCAGACAAAAACGAGCAGGAACCGTTTGGCTTAAAAATCTGCTCGCGAAAGTCTGCAAGCGCAGAAATGAGTATAGACCGAAATAGGCCCTCATGGGAACCTCAAGGGCCTGTTAGAAGGCCCTCGACTTTCCCAATTACGGAAATGCCGAGTTGTGCTAGAAAATAAGCAGACGATTTGAGGGAAAAAGTTGTCGAGATCGATCATGCTAGTGATGGGATCGAGATCGATCACCCGGATGCTCCCCGGCCCCGACCGCATCGCTGAAGGGGATACGAAGGTGTCATCCACCGGGGACGGGGGAAGGGGGGGGGGGACCGGAAGCCTTGATCCCGTTACAGTGCCAGACGAGATACCGCAAATATATCCTTCATTATACCCGGATGTGGATCATTACTTTTTCCTCACCGTGCGAACCTTTCCCAACTTTTTTTCTTGCTTTAGTCAAATGGCGGCGACGTTCGCTTTCAAGGTCAATCTAGCGGGACTGGAATGGAAATTTTCCGGCATCTCGGGGACGATTAGGGACCCTGGAAAGTCGAGCGGCAATCGCTTTTCTTCCTTCCCAGGCGCTTTCTCCATTTCGTCGTCTCGCGTCCACCATATTTTAACTTGCAGCCGTTGCAGCTTTTGCTTTTCTTCGAAAGGAGTTGATCCGTTTTTTGTTGACCCAGTTCCCTCATCCGGTTAAATATGGATGGGATGCTTTTCCGGTGTCTCCAAAGATCACCGTGTAGAGATGCCCCAATTGTGGTTTCTTGACACCTTTTCTCGCCTTTCCGGTTCGCCGGAAAAACTCCAGCCTCCGTCTCTGACCCCGATTATTTTTTTCTCTCCCCCTTTTATTTGTATTGCCGTGTGGGTGGGGTCTATTTCCTGCGGTTATACGCCCAGTGCCTCCCCCCATTCACGGGGCTTCACGTTCAAATTCGTGGGAGTTCAACCGATTGATGAACAGGAAAAAAGTTATTAGGCCACATTTTATTACAGGTTTGACTAAAATGTTTGGAGAAATCCTGTAATTTTTGGAGGTGTCTCGCGCATCACAGCCAACTCCACCGACCTCAAGTTACACATTTGCTGTTTTATATTACGTTTAATATTTTATATCTTATTTCATGTTTAAGATTATATTTCAAAGTTTGACCGTAGACGGTTCTCCCGCGAGCGAGTTCATCGCGTTGGATTCTTTTCTTGCCCCCCCTCCCCCCTCAGCCAAGAGATAGGAATGCACCACGGGGACGGTGTCGTGTTTTGCATCGTGACCCAGATAGCGAGGAGGAGAGTCCGGAAATGGATGCCCCATGGCCATCCGCGCCGTGGATGCTTCACTGGCCATGTGTCACACTTCAACTATTCCAACCATCCTTGCGTTCGGCATTGCGTCCGTTTTCGACTATTCTGACCATCCTCGCGTCCGGCATTACGTCCGTTTTCGCCTGTTCCGACCATCCTCGGGTCCGGCATTGCGTCTGTTCGGACGGCCTCGGAATTCGTCTGTTAGGACGAATTCCATATCGAGGGATTCTTCACATATGTTAACTCGCCTCTTGTTATTTTGTTTATGTGCCTTGTGCAAATATTTTATCCGGTTCGCTCCCAACCGCTCCATTTTGAAAAGTTACTCTTGGAAATTTCCAACGAGTTATTCCGAATATACCAAAGTTTCTATTTTAGCCGACAGAAGCAACAGGGACGCGTATCGAAGGAGCCGAGAAAGAAAAATCTTCCCGAGTTACCATCTCCCCCATCTCGGCGACCAAATGAACAATTACCTTTATGCCTCTGATAGCGGGCCGTATTAAAAAAAAGAAAAAAAAAAGCGGGACGAGAAGGAAGAGGAAGGAGGAGAGGCTTGGCTTGTTCCATAGCCCCTGGGCCTAACGTAGCTGTCTTGGCCCGGCAAGTATGCATTCCATTGACCGAATAAATGCAGTCTCTCTCTCTGTCCACCTCTGTCCATCAACGGGGCCTTTTGCATATGATGGCCTTTTGACCTCCCGGCTCTTTCGGGTTCCCCATTCGAAAACAATGTGGGATGGGAATCAGGCTGTGAAGACTTTCTCTGGAGGCTTTGAGGTTCCCCGTTTTTGTGCGACTGTTCGCTGGCAATCGTGGGAAACGGTGCACGATGTGAAGAGTCGACTCGGGTCGGCCGTGCGGCAAAGCGTCTCGTGACGTCGGCGTCTGCTACGTCGAGATCGCGTGACGCGGGCGAGGGTGTCTGCTACCCTTTCGGCTTTTGCGGTTCGTCGTAAAGAATGAACTTGAATCCACCGGACGGTTATGAGAATGAATGAGGAAAGGGGTGGGAAAACAGCGACCCCACTTCTCATTGATAAGAAAAAAAGCTCCGTTTGCCCGCAGTCTGTTATGAGACGTGGTCCATTGAACAAACGCCTATCTCTTGAGCTCATCTAAAGACAGGCATCTTCTCCATTGAGAGAAATCTTTCCTCACTGACCCAGAGAGAGATGACTCTGTTCATTCAGCCGGAACCTTTTTTTTCAGCGCGATGTTGCCGCGTGTTCCTCCTGCTTTTATTCGGCCACTCCTTCATTCTTCTCGTTTTCTGTAGCTAGCGCCTGGCCCAAGGGCTGCCACACCGTTATAATGGACATCCGACGTCCTCCCAACTTTGACCGGATCTAGATTCCGCGGTCCACTGCCCGGCGTCTCCACGGGCGAGATCCGGATGGACGGGAGATACGGGATCCTTTCGCGGATCGCGTCGCTGCGCGGATCGACACCGTCGGAGCTCGCATCCGCCGCCGCGAACCCCCTCGCGAATTCAAAGACCGCCGCGAATCGGATGTCAGAAATGCGAGTACCCAGATGCCAGAGGGGGAGAGAATGATTCCGATGAAAACAATGTCGGCGGCTGTGTTTTCCTCGCTTGTTTTCTCCACGGGGGAAGTGGGCCAACTGGGAAGAATTTTTTTTTTATTTTAACTGGAAGGAAAATGCTGAGAGATTGATGAAGGCAGCCTCGGGGGACCATCCCCGCCCACTCCATCTCGTCACCAAGCTTTTTCATATATATTTATTTATTTATTATATTTATTTTTTAATTTTTCATCCTAATTGGTGTCCGGGCTCGTCGGATGTGTGGGAAGAGCGACGCTAAATATTGTTATGAAGGGTCAACCATGAAGAATCAGTGATAACGCGAAATGGTAATGCTGTGTAAAAACTGCAGTTTTAACGGTAAAATTTATTTATGAAAAAAAAGGGTTCGAAAAGAATGCAAAGATATACGAAAAAAGTGGTAAAGAAAGTGTTTAATAAGGAAAATAAATAAGAACTTGAAACTTTACCATCACAAAAAATCTGTCGAAGAAGAGAGATAAATTTATGTTAAAAGAAAAAAAAAGGAAATACCGGTGGGAATCTCCGATTGATCGATGGCCGTCCCGAATCCACAATCTGTCAGCAGCCGTTCGGGGCGAAAGAAATCGGGTCAAGAAAACAGGATGAGGAAACAGCGACTGGTTTCTGTATTTTTTTTTTTTTAAATGGTGGAAAGAGGAACCTGAACCCCCGTTAAATTTTTTTTTTCGTTGCCCTCGAAAAAAGGTGGCCTCCGGGTCAGGATGAGAATTATTAATGTCAACAGAAACAAAAAAAGGAGGATGGAGCGTATCGAAAGGCCCAGGTCGTGTCGACGCGGGGGGTCTTTCCCGCCAAATATAGACCCCCTTCAAATCCGTGAAAGGGTTGAAAAATTTTCGCCAGGGGCCTCCTGCCTTCCTGTTTACGTAAACACCGATTTTTTTTCTCTTGCCCTCGATGATCTCTTGTTACAGGCTGATAGAGAGATAACAGGGCAAATTAGCCCCGGGGCGAATTTCGGGGCAAATTCATGAGAACAACAACCGAAATGAGGACAACCGGAAGGGAATTACTTATTTTGGAGGGAAAACCAATGTAATTGCGCGAACTTTGAAGCAGATGTCCCGAATTCCTTCAGTTCGATCGTCAAGATCCGTCGTGAAAAGTTATAATAAATAAGTTAGTAAATTGATGTTAATCGAATGGTACCGCGACTTTTCACGATGAGAAGTAAATGAACACATGATAAATTAAATGAATAAAAATGAGAATAAGTAAATACAATGTATCCGGTCGCGCGAAAAGCACTTCATGTCATCGCATCTATAAATGGCATCTATAAATGGCATCTATTAACGACGACCCGAAAGATAATATCGATGCCGGACAAGGAGCGACGCCCACGCAAGAAACGAGTCGAAAACGAGTTCGAAGCGACATTTTCCCCCGTCCATGCCACTCGACTTTTTAATTAGAGCACGCGAAATCACGAATCCATGAAATTGGAACGCATGGCATCCGTCCGACCCCTTCCAACTTGTGAAGGAAAAAAAGTTCCACGTGCTTGAACTCGGCCTCGAAAGTCGCCTCGACGGCCTCGAAGGACTCGAACGTGCCTAAAAAAAAAAGTTTCCAAGGAATTTCTAGGAAGGGAAACGGCGATAAAGCGGCGATAAAGCGGTGATAAAAAGTAGGTCAAGGAAGAGAGGTGTAGGTTCCCGTTATGATGATGATGACATAATGAGACTCGAAGCCGCCCCTGACGAGGCGCATTCCATCCAATCCGGAGCAAGTCTTCCCTCCAAGTCCTCCATTCCCTCCAAGTCTTCCCTCTGCCGTTTTCCCACGACTGCTTTTTCAAACAATCGTGGCCTCGGGGCTGAGAAGTCGGTCGACCCACCTTAAAAGGTGTTTGCCGCGCTTTATATTCGGCCTTTCGTGCTTTCGAGTTCTTCTCACTTCCTCGCGATATTTATTCTGCGAAAAAAAAAAATTGGAAACTCATCGACCTTCCCCCGTTCCGCACTCACAGCTGACCCATGCGAAAGACGGTGACGAGGAGGTTGCCGTGGTGGAGGGAGTCCCGGTGGAAGAAGTGCCGAAGCCGAGCCAACAGGTGGCCCAGGACCGAGACGACCACGGAGGCCACCACCACCACGGAATCCCCGACCAACTGGCTCAAGAGGACCACCACGGTGGGCCTCCCGTGAAAGTCCCCGCACCTCAGGGCTACGGCGCCCCACCCATCTCCGGCTACGCTCCACCCCGACAAGCCCCGCGACCGGTCCCGATCCCGGTCCCTCTCCCCGTTCCCGTGAGCCCCGCCACGATCGTCTTACCTCAACTCCCTCAGAAGAAGCGAAAGAAGCCCGGACCCGTCTACCGCCCCCCCACCCCCTCCCCCCGGGAAGATCCAGGGCGCATACAGCATACCTCAACCCTCCATCCACCCCCGACCAAACTTCGGCGGTGACTTCGGCGGTGACGACTTCGACTTCGACTTCGGCGGCGGCGGCGGTTACGAAGTGCCCCACCTCGGTGGAGGCGGCCCACCCCCACCCCTCCCCCCACCACCCAAAGGACTCGGCGGACCCCCACCCGGCTACTTCGGCGGTCCTCCCCCGCCCCCCATCCACGGCGGCCTCCCACCCCCACCCCCCGGCCACGGCCACGGCGGCCACGGCGGCCCCCCGCTTCTCCCCCACCCACGACCCGATGCCTTCCCCGGGCCCCAGCCGGGACCTGCAGATCCCTGGCCGCTCGCCCAACCGGAGATGCCAAAGATCGTCGCACTGGACGTGAAATGCGAGAAGAACTTGATGAAAGTCTCCATCCAGTTCGACAAACCTTTCCACGGCATCATTTTCAGCAAGGTGAGATTTTTTTTCTCGTGTGACGCGGGATTCCTTCGCATGTGAAATCTACCCGCCCGCGGGGAAATCAAAACGAGAACTCATTTCCGCTTCTCGTCAGGTCGAGAAAATTCACGAGAATTGTGAGGAAATAGCGGGACGCGGGAAATTCCTCGCGATTTCCCTCGCAATTTTTCCCCAATTTTTTTTTAAACTCCCCATTTTTTTCAGGGTCATTATTCCAACGTGAACTGCGTGCACCTGCCGGCCGGGCTCGGCCGGACGTCGGCCCACTTCGACATCTCCATCAACGCCTGCGGGACGTCCGGGAACACCCAGAACGGCCTCTACGGCTACGGCACCCAGTCCGGGGCCGGGACCTACTTCGAGAACACCATCGTCATCCAATACGATCCCCAGGTCGGTTATCAAGTGCTAAATATAAATGGGGAAAATTATATATAAATGGAAATGTATAAATGAATAGCATGGAAATTAATAACGTATAAATGAGGAAACCTAAAGTATAAATAGGATAAAAGAAAAATAGGGAGAAAATCCTATGCATATGAATTTTAAAAATCTCATGTAAATTAATAAAAGCCTTGAGAATTTTTAAATACCGTGTGAATGATTAAAAACCATGCGAATGATTAAAAGCCATGCGAATGATTAAAAGCCATGTGAATGATTAAAAGCCATGTGAATTTTAAAAAATCCCATGTGAACGAATAAAAGCCTTGTGAATATTAAAATATGAATGTGAAACCCAGGTGCAAGAAGTGTGGGACCAGGCTAGGAAGCTGCGTTGCACGTGGCACGACCAATACGAGAAGGCGGTCACCTTCCGGCCCTTCCCCGTCGACATGCTCGAGATCGTCCGGGCCGACTTCGCCGGCGACAACGTGGGCTGCTGGATGCAGATCCAAGTCGGCAAAGGTCTGTGTCCTCGGTCCCTTATGAGTACTTATAGGAGTACTTATGCGTGGTGATAGTGAAGATCGTACAAAAACGTATGAAATAATAATGATACATTTTTATTTTTGCTTCACGGTTTCAAATTGATAATGAATAAGGAAACATGGAATCAGGCGTGATATTTGAAACATGGAATTATTTTATTGAATTTCTGACAGCTTCAAAATCTTACGTGACCTGCATTCGGGTCGGTACGTGATTGCCGTGTAAATCGCGTGCATTTGGCTTTCCGATCCATTTTCGAACACCCTCGTGCGAATTAGGTCGTTCCACATGGAACGCGGTTGGAACGCGGTTGGAACGCGGATGGAACGCGGACGTTTCACGCGACGTTTTCGCCTTCAGGTCCGTGGGCGTCCGAGGTGTCGGGCCTGGTGAAGATCGGCCAGACGATGACCATGGTCCTGGCCATCAAGGACGACGACAACAAGTTCGACATGCTGGTGAGGAACTGCATGGCCCACGACGGGAAGCGGGCACCCATCCAGCTGGTGGACCAGCGAGGATGCGTCACGCGTCCCAAGCTCATGTCCCGGTTCACGAAGATCAAGAACTTCGGGGCCTCTGCGTCCGTCCTCTCCTATGCCCACTTCCAGGTAACTTATTTATATATATTTAAATTTATTAGCCTATTTAAAAAAAAAGGTCTCTTAAAAAAAAAGTTGCTACAGGTCATCTTTACTATGTAAAATATATATATACATGTCGAGTCTCATTTTACGATTATACTCTGTGTCACCTCTTAAAAGGTCACTATGGGAACCGGTTTTCGTTTTCATCAACGAGAAACAGGTTAAACTCGGTTTTTACAGATATTTTCATTTTTATGTTCCTTAACTCATGAGATACTTTTGTCGATACCGCTCGTCGATCGTCGACCGAGAGGTCACGTTGCCGGACGAAATTCCGCGACGTCGCGAAGCGATTGCTTGATTCGAGTGATTGCTTGGATTTGCGCCAATGTTATCATCGCGGAGCCGCCTTCAGGTATCAACCGCCTTCTCCCTCTCTCCACCAGGCGTTCAAGTTCCCCGACTCGATGGAGGTGCACTTCCAGTGCACGATCCAAATCTGCCGGTACCAGTGCCCCGAGCAGTGCGCGGGACCCGGCGGCGGCGGATACGGCGGACGCGTGAACAACGGTGGCGGCGGCGGTGGAGGCGGCGACTACGACTTCGCAGCGAGCGAGCCCAAGCCTTCCCTCGCGGAGCCTCCCTCGAAGGGACCCGGTGCACCGGCCCGCCCGAGGGACGAGAAGGCGTCTCGAGTGAGGAGGGACACCTCGGACGCCGACGACGACCTGGGCCAGAGCGCGAAGGAGATCGGACTCAACCGCGTCATCCAGGTACGGACGATCATCCGTCGCGTCTTCCTTCGCGAGATTTTCTCAGGGATGAAAACGGGGGATGTTTCATTAACGATCGCCAGGTGGTGACGACGGAAGACCTCGCGTTCGAGTTGGACAGCGTCTCCTCGAACACGACGACCGTGGTGGTGCCGATGCAGTCGAGCGACCTGGAGGGACTCATCTGCATGTCCACGCCCGGGTTCGCAGCGACGCTCATCGTGCTCCTCGCCATCCTCATCGTGTCGTGCCTCCTCTCCGCTTTCCTCTGCATCCGGTACAGGGCCTTCCACGAGCCGGGCCTCGTCGCCGCTTTCGTCAACCCGGTCTTCAAGAAGTCCCCGTTTTGATCCCGAATCTGCGTGCAAACCGTTTCTCCTCCTTCCTTTTTATTTTCATCCTTTCGGCGGTCTTTTGGGTTGGCGAAGAAAGGGGTACGGGACGGATTCACCGACCCGGGGCACTTTCACGTTTACAAACATTTGCAAAGAGTCTAATCCGTCCGATGAAAGCTCTTTTGTTTTCTTACCGGGAGAAACGATTTAACCCACTCGACAAGATCTGCACATCGTGAAAATTTTCTAAGAATCAAGTCGACATTTTGCATTTATTCGCAACGCTGAACGCGCCGAAATTTTCGCCACGAAATTTGCAGAGTGCGTCCAGTACTCCTCACCTCGCCAAACCCCGGGGTTTTTTTTTTATTTTGCTTCTGGAAAGCGACCCCGAAAGTTTTCAGCATTTGCCAGTCAGTCATGGGAGAAGCGAAATTTCCCCGAAAAAATTTCGCTCTGAGTGGCATCTAGTTAGATCGTGTTTCCACGGGATCTTCTTTTTTTCTACGATGGGTGCTAAGATATCCCGGCGGGAACCACGAAGAGTTGCAAACTCATCCTGGTTGCAAACTCATCCTGGTTCCGAATTTCCCCCCCAAACTTCCTCTGCCCCCGACAAACTTGAAGCCAAATCCAAGTTGTTTAGCTCAATTTATTTCATTCCTATTCGACCCTTCCCAGGCCTGGTTCGCTTCTCTGCCTTGTTTTCTTGTTAAGTTCTTGTTTTTTGTTGTTATTTGTTGCTGTGCTCAAGTGCCGAGAAAGTCGAGGGACTCAAATACCTTCCCCCGCAATGATGCAATTTTCATTGAGTTTGGCCTCCATCG
Source organism: Darwinula stevensoni (assembly GCA_905338385.1). NCBI lineage: Eukaryota > Metazoa > Arthropoda > Ostracoda > Podocopida > Darwinulidae > Darwinula > Darwinula stevensoni. Next base: position 66,195 of record CAJPEV010000136.1, read on the forward strand.
TCTGCAGGGTTGGAGGAATTTTTTTGTTGACACCAAACTCAAGAATTTTTGCATCCCATCGGCATTCCTTCCGCATTTTTCGTTTCGGCACGAAACTTTGACATTGCGAGGAGCTTCATAAATCCCCATGCTTATTTTTGCTTCCCGAAAACAAGCGTGAATTTATGACAAAGTAATAAAAATATATATATTAGCATCCTCTGATACCTCAGAATCCAGGATGCCTTGATCTCGGTTAGGAATCCAAAATCCCGGGTTTCTGCAAAGGCGTATTTGCAAATGTGAGAGTGAGAGAAAGTAGACTTTTCACCCTTTCCCTCCTTACCAACTCTCAGTAGAGGTTTTGCAGTATTAGAGGTCCTTCACGCCGATATTCCGTGTTGCCAAAACGAGGGTATCCTTTTTTTGCAATGTTGCTTTATGTTCCTCCTCTTTTCATTCCGATGTTACCAGTTACTCTGTGGTCGATATTTTTTTTGTTTCTTGTTATGATATTATTTATTTTAATTAATTTATTTTTTTTCACCTTTTTCCACCCTCCCCCATGACAAATTTGCTGTATGAGTGTGCGGAAGTTACCAATTTTGTTATCGTGCCCGGCGATTTCCTGGACTTCCTGGAATTGAGGGGCTCCTGAGATTTCTTGCTCTTCCCTCTGCAAAAAGAAGAAAAAAAATTATTGTTTCATTTTGGCACGACCAGCCAACGTAGTGCAATTTCGACCTCGACTTCCTTTTTCGCACGAAGGAAAAGAAAGAGCAAGCAATGTCAAAAAGTTTTTTAAAAATAATTTCCTTCTTTGAATTTCATTTGCCCACGTGATACATGTATATGCATCCACGCATATTGTTGGACCCTTGTGATGTGAGCGATGCGATATACGTGTCATCCGAGCGAGTGCGAGCGTGAGATTGAGAGCGTGTCGCGGATCTTGAGTGGCCCGATCGTCGTGACAACGTGTGTGTATTTATTGTTTATAAAGATTAAAGAGAAATTTACACACGAATGATGCGTCGATTTACGTCGGTGAGACTTCAAGCTGCTCCAAGAAGTTATGAATAAGAAACAAAACAGAATATGACAAAGCAGGAAATATGAACCGAAATAGGAAAAAAAATTAATAAAAAAACTAACTAAAATAAATGCCAACAATAGTTTCAACTATATCAATAATGAAATGAAAAGGAGCAAAAAAAAAAGATATTAAAAAAATGCAGTTCAGTTTGTTGGTAACTTTACGAATCATTCCAAGGAGAATTATGTAAAATGTCCATATTAACAGTAACATCTCAGATCAATCTTGGCAGATGTGATTCTCCTGCTCCAATCAGTGTGACAAAACGTGTGTATTTCTTTTATTCATTAAGGAAGATTACAAATTTACTCACCCAGTCTCTTTCTTCAGCGAGACTCACGACAAGATTCAAACAATAATATTCAAGACAGATTGGACCAGATAAACACAAATTTCCTTTTTTAAAAATGTTTAAATAAAAATAAAAAATAGAAAATGAAAGGAAATAAAGCCAATCAAAACAAATAGTAACAAACAACAACAATTCGGTTTCGTAGCAACTCGGTGCTTCCTTCTAGCTCAAAAGAAATAATAGTGGAGATGCCGAGGCGAGAATGGAGGATGATGAGATCCTCGGACGGATGGTGCAGCCCGTGCAATCGACTGGTTGCCATCTCGGAGCTCCTTCACAAAGGGCCCGAGAACTTTCCTGCTGCACCTCCCGGCGACGGGGACACTCGGGTGCTGGCGGCGTTGGCACGGGGGCTCGGGATTCAGACACCCCCTAGGTTCCCAGAGCTACCTAAATCCGGGGCTTAACCCGGAGCAGGGGTCTCACCTGGAACCAAGGCTTCACCTGGCACCAATCACCTAACAAACTGACTCCACCGCGTTTCCCGTTGCCGCTCGTTCCCTCGTCCTCGCCGGAGTCGCCAGAGTCCTCTCGAGCTCACTTCCACTTCCTTCACTGCCGGCAGAAGAATCACAATGGACCCTCCGAGAAGGAAAACGAGAGCTGATTTCACTGGAATAGAAAAAGGATTTTTTCCTTTTTGAAAATCCCTTTTTCTTGGTTCATATTCGGTTCGAATTAAAATTTAAAAGAAAGATCAATAGCAATTTCGTGCAATTCGGCGATAGAATCTGCGACAAAAGTGCCCCCCTCCCAATTTGCCTGAGTTCCCATCCGGTCAGAAAACAAATGGGGAATCGGAACGGCGAAAACTTCCCCATACATTTTGAGCTGGAAACTTGCCATGTCGTAAAAGGAAAAAAATGACCGGGGAAGAAGGCATCGGCCTCGACCACTCCATTTATGGCTGTGGACAGACAAGGGCATGACTCGAAGAATCCTCATCGCGACATTCCTGCAAGCATTGGTCAGGGAATATGAAACTTTCGTCTTCGAAATCCACATAGGACTTTTTCCAGCCATGTTGGCTGATTTTACTCGTGGATGGCTCGCAAAAATGCATAAATATTTTTGCGAACTCGTTCATGGCTTGCACTTTTTGTTTAAAAAAATCGCAGATTCCAGGACTCATCTGGATGGGGGCACTAACTCATACGAGTTTGAAGCTTGAGTTTGAAGCCCTTCCAGTCATGGCTTTATCATTTTCAGAATACTTCTCTGAAGCTTACGTATTCCGTAAGTTTTTCCTCGACAAGAAAATATAGGTCACTATTTTATTTAGTAAAATGTTAAAATTTCAACAGCGAAATTGAACACTAAGAATGGTTGAGATGAATTCAGTTTTTGAGTTAATTTAATCCTCTATTAGACCAGTGTAAAAAAGACGTTTCACCTTTTATTATCGAAAAATTTTCAATCGAAGTTCAAATTTTCCCATTTTCCACTTTGCCCTTCCAACTGCCCTGCTAACTTTGCCCTTCGATTACTTTTGTTTGATTCCAGGTACGATTCTTCCTCAATAGGATACATGGGGTCATAAGTAACGTCGCGTCATTCTATTACTCTGAAAACCTAAATTTTATTTTTTGGGGAAGATTTTGAAAGTCAACCAAGAAGTGATGGCAGATTTACCTAAATCTAAATCGGTAAATCTAAAAATGCCTAAACCTTTTCATGCTCGAATAATGCATGGAAAATATTGGTTTGTGGATTTACAACGGGACGTGCATGCTTTGTAAATTTGCAAAATTATAAAATAAAATTATTTTAAGTTAACAAATATTGATTAAATAATATCGTGCGACTTCATCAGGTTCACTAGCGACAGAACATTTGTCTTCCACCGTTCGATTCTCGATAGCTCGATATATATTTTTATTTTTTTATTTGTAATATTTGCAAGAATACGAAGACAAATCCTGCGAGGGGAGTGTTTGAAAATTACTTGGTCCTCAAATTTGTGAAAATCCGAAACCTCTTTCGCACCTTCACGACCATAAATGTAATTCTAGTGTGAATCTCCTCGTTTATCCCATCGTGCCCGAAGGTTCCCTTTGGAACGACCGATTTCGAGAACGTTCCGAGCCTCATATGTTGATTTCTTCCGAACGATGGCTGCGTCAGCTCCACCACAGCAATAGATGCTGTTTAATGACTTGTTTCAATCTGGATTCTAGAATACATCGATGAGAACGAACTTACACGTTTTCAAAATCTGTGTAATTTAAAAAAAGATACAAACATTTTATCTTGTATAGTAAGCCCGAGAATCATGTGACGGAAGACGAGTGTTTTGTAAGTAGAAATGATGAAACAACGAGGTATTACTTCATATTTTTATAATTAAAGTTTTCCAATTAAATTTGGAAATTTTGCAAAGAATGCCCGTATTTCCTAAGCCGAACGAAATCCACAAAGCAATTTGCTCATTGGCGAATCAGTTCGTGGCAAAGTTTCTGAGGCCGTTTGAATAAAAAAGAAATTGAGAGGGTGTTGAGCCCGGGTGATTACTCACCCTTCCCTGGTGAGCACTCACCTTGGTCAACGTGGCATTTCTTTGGTCGGTGCGTCGCGAACAGGCCCGTTTCGTGCAGCATTTAGCAATCAACCCGTAATTAAGCATCCAGTAATTATGCATCTCGGTCTTTCGTCTCGAAAGGGTAAGAGCAAGATTTTCCAATTTTTCTCATCGCGTGATTGCCCACCCTTTCACTTTCTGCTTAATCGCGGGAGTCGTTTTGGTAGGAACGGTTTTTCCGCAAAAAAGCCAACAATCCGAAGCTCCCGAAGCGGAACGTGGAGAAATGAAATGAGGGGCATTTTTAACCCCTTTCCTACGGATGACGTATATTTACGTCGTGGGACTTAGCGCCTGGCTGAGGCTGGAATAATACCGTTGAGATGCTGGGCTGGCTCAGTCAATCCCGTGGTCAAGGGGACAAGCAAATTTTCAGTAGTTTCCAGGTCTAAATTTTAACTATTTATTTCGTCGACTTATTAACAATTTATTAACATTATTATAATAACTATTCGTTCTGCTTTCTTCCGCGACGAAACCGGCACCGAATCGGACCTTGTCACTTCGCCAATATTCCTAAACAAACTCGCTGCGCTGTGAGGTGCAACAGAAATGTTATTTAGTAACATGGCATGGGGCCCCTCTACAACTTTGTACTGACCCCCCAAAATTTTGAGTCCTTTGGGGGGTCTGTAGTAGTGAATCGGCCGTGTAAGTACTAAATATGTACAAAATAAGGTACCCCGGGGGGTCGGAATTTTTTTAAACGCCACCTAACCTATGACCATCCCCGGACCAAATGAGGAAGCCATGCAAAGTTTGGTCGGACTGGGATCAGAGGTGTGGCCGTGCAGAAAGGACAAACAGACGCACACACGAACACTCTCAAATATACAGGGTGTCCCACATATCTCTGACAAATTTGGATTTTTTCTTTAATTAATCAAGATTGGATAATATATTCAACCTGAAATTTTGGGAAAATTTAGTAGAAACTTTGGAAATTATGTTCCAACCCCCAGAATTCACACTGCATTGTTCGGTAAATAAAAATTCTCCAAATGCCCTCCATTCTGATTGATGCACTCTCTGCATCAAACCAAAGCATTGTTCATTACTGTCTGCAATGTGTCTCTCTCAATGGTGGTGATAATTTTCCTAATTCTATTCGTTAGGTCACCAGCATTCCTTGAATTTGTGTGGTAAATATTTTTTTTTAGGATGCACCAGAGAAAAATATCAAGGACTGCGAAGTTTGGGGAAGAAGGAATTTTGGTAAATGAATCATTTCATGATTTGGTGCAACCCCATGGCCCCATGATCAGCACACTACCCAGACTTGGCAGCCCCTAATATATGTTTCTATGGTACTTCCTAAAAAGCAATGTGTATCACACAAAACCAAGGATTACTGATGACCTAAAGAACAGAATTAGGAAAGTTATCACTACCATTGAGAGAAACACATGGCAGGCAGTAATGAATAATGCTTTGGTTTGATGCAGAGAATGCATCAATCAGAATGGAGGGCATTTGGAGAATTTTTATTTACCGAACAATGCTGTGTGAATTCTGGGAGGTTGGAACATAATTTCCAAAGTTTCTAATAAATTTTCCTAAAATTTCAGGTTGAATACATTATCCATTCTTGATTAATAAAAAAACAAACAAATGTGTCAGAGATTTGTGGGACACCCTGCAGTATGGATATATATTTTTTGTCATGCAAGAAGGGCGTAACCGTCAAATATAATATATACAAGGAATGAAATACTCCGAATGAACTTCTTTCATATCAAGAAAGAAGTTGACCGAAGCTTATTTTCCAGGTGTGTGTCGTGTCCATCCCAGCAAAACGCGTGCAAAAAAAGGGGGGAATGAGCTTTACGGGCCCGCCCCTCGTTGATTCCAAGAGGCTATATTTCCCCAACAATAGGGGTAATAATACTTAAGGTAATTAAGGGGAATATGGCCACTTCTCAAGGTTTTTTTTTTCAGGTACAAATGAAAAACATATGCCGTTGCTTCAGCGTGTCTGTCATCGTTGTCACGGAATCGCCAGAATTTTTTCACCAGAATCCTTTTCTGAATTTCGCTAACATCTTAATTACTCGACTCGTGTTCGAAGTCAGAATCGTTCTCATACGATAAATTATTGACCAAACTTTCGCTAGAACCACGAGTCCTGCGCTATGACTTTAAGGGGGGACAGCAGCTGGCAGTATAATTATTCGGCAGCAACAGATGAGCTTTAACCGGAAGACCGTGCCGGTACAACATCTGCCGAATATGAGAGAAATGACCAGCCATCGTGCGGACGTCAAACAGCGAGAGTGATCGCAGCGGGAAATTTCAAAATACGCATGACACCCGTGTGCGTCATGTGTGTTCACGGGGTCCAAGGAGTGGGAGAGGCTCGGTTGGTTGAGACTTCGGTTCCCGTGGTAGAGGACCAGGGTTCGAATCCAGGAAAGAATCCTTTTCGATAGCTTAGCCCCCCCCCCCTCCCGGCTCCCCCCTCCATTGACAAAATCGTGGCTAAGCCATTGGCTATTTGCATTATGCGTATATCGATTCCACCGACACAGTCGGTTTCATGCAGCACTCGATATTTTCCCACGTGCAAGAAGAGGGAAGAAATGAGATTTTGTAAACGCTTTCGCGAGAGAGGAAACCCAGCCAAGGAGACTCCCGGGAATTCTTGGATGAACGGTTCACCTCGTCACCTGCCTCCACTGGCCGATGAGCGAAGCAGGTTAACGACGCTTACGGTTAACGTTTCCTTAGTTTCTCAACCCGTCTCAACGAGATCTAGAGACAGACTGCCTCCGAAATTCGAATGCACGTTAGACGCCATCATCAGCAGGGATGTCCATATTCCACCGTATCGATCAGCCACCGTTAACCATTGTTTCAATCTTACCTCATCCCATGAATTCAGCATGAAAACATGTTGAAAAATAGAAGACCCAGGCACTGATACGAAAGCAGAAACAGGCATGAATCCAACATAACTCCATCACGATATCCGGCAACCGTGGGGGAAGCCCGCACGTTAAGCCTAAATGAACTACAGCCACGATCCCTAGATAGTTATGGTCACGGGACTCGACCCATGCCCTGTGACGGCTTGCAATTAAAACCAAATCTCCCCGGTAGATAGTGTATCGATACGTAGCAGGCCCATCGTGGCGCTTATTTTGCATAGTGTGCAAGGAAAATTCAATTTCTGTCCAGATTATGCCCTACAGCTCTCTGATTGGAAGGTATGCAAATTTTGCCTAGCATCGTGAACAATTCGACAGCCTCTGATTTCGTGTTATCGATACTTACTAGCTAGACAATTTAATGATAGAACTTCGTGAACCGTATGAACTTTGCCTAAACCTAGGCAAAGTTATACTCCGTGGTTTATTGCCTAGCGCAAGACCTCATCCTGTCCGGTCGATATAGACCTATTAAATAGCACTAGGACTACTAGAATTATTAGACCTATTAGCACTAGGACCACTAGAGCACTAGAATAGATTAGGTATGTGTGCCGATTCAGTCGCTACCAGATCATCCCATGGATCTAGCGAAATGCTATTTCTATGTTTAACGCTTAATGTTTGGTTTCAATCAACGTTTCTGAAGAATATTATGTTATGATATAGAGGATATAGTCCTAACTTCGCCCTAGAACAGGTTGAAGGGAACTACCATGTGCCTGCCAGTCATGAGTTACCGTAAAATTGCCCTTTTCTTTCACCCTAGAAGCGCCAACCGTCGATAAAATCGACTTTGGTAGGCTACCGTGCTGCTTCTGGCACTTCTAGGGTTAATATTCTTTGGCAAAATGCCCAGGAAATGCTGTGTTCCCAATCGTAACATCGGGTGCAGAACGTGCAAAGAAAGTTCCACTTGTTTGCAATTCCGAAATTTCGCAAAATGCAATTCTGCATTCTTGACGATGATTTCACTTCCCTCCCTTTGGGATGTTCAAACCACAGAACTTCATTATTTGCTAGGGTGATTAATTTTTAATGCAATTTACCGAATTCATTTCTTCACGAGACAGGTCAATGATGCGAGAGGAACGAAACGGAGGACTGTTAATTGTAGAAAACTGGGAAATTAAGACATCATTAAGCCTAGATTCCTCCCATTCGTGCAATTTTATGATTATGGTACATATTTATAATGATATCATCATGGTATATTATTTATATTAATTATTTACTTCAAAAATGAACAAGTTTCATTGTGGTTTTAGAGGGATATATGTAGCAGTGGCCACACCTTAGAAACCGATTTATTATTATTATTTATTGGACGGCAAGGCCCAGTTGGCGCACGGAAAGCCAACACCTCCTTACGACTTACGGAGTAGTGAAAATCCTCTCTCTCCTGAAGAACAGGAGATGATTCCTTAGAGAAATATGCAGCACTCGAGCGAGTGAGCGGGACCAAAGTGGAAAAACCTCATGATTGTATATGCATTGGACACTGACTATTCCATGGATTGGCAAAGTACTGGCTAAAAGTGTTTTCGTGTTAGTCAGACATTTATTCGTTTGACTCGGGATCCTCGTGCATGAGTGAGTCAAGTGAAAAACACTGTATAACCCTCTATCTCTCTCTCTCTAAGCTCCCCTCTAAACTATCTAAGGATCGTGCTACATGCAATCCATACAGCTCTTTCATTTTTCGTTGTGAAATGGTGCATCGCCAACAACAAAGGGGCACTAATCGTGCATTGCAAGTCAATGTCATTCTTTTGATGGAGTTACCGCCTCCGAAACCCTCTCAGGCAACCCATGGGGAGAGAAAAAGAAAAATTAGCGTAATGAAATTGAAATACGGTAATCACAAGCGAGATTCAGTGTACTCCGCGAACCTGGGAGATGGAACTTCAAATTTGCTGGAGAGATTCTGTGCTGAGAGAGTAAGATGCATGCCTCATTTAGTTCCTCCAGATGCTCTCAGAGAGGAATAGGAAGAGGTGGAATTTTTTTAACGGGAAGGAGTTGATCGATTTCGTCAACTTTTTTTCACCTTTTGCTTTCTGATAAAATCCAAGGTTTAGACGTATCCACTGACTTGTTACTGCAGAACATGCAGCATATCGCGATATGTTTTCCATAGAGAACCGTGACGTTTCTCTTAACTTCACCTATATTGTTGAAAGATTTTTGTTCATCGGCTTTCTCAAACGGGTGAAAGGAAACGAAAGCGATTAGGAGAGCGAGAGGAGGAATTCGCTCGGGACGAAACGTGTCAAACGCGCGAAGGAGGAGATGGAGGTGGCGCGGAGGCTTCTTTGGTGAATGGTTTCTTCTGCTTCCGCGAGTGCATCTGCTCGAGGTGGAGGGCGAGGGAGTCCCCACGGGAGAATATCCGTCTGCAGAGGGGGCAGGGGTGCTGCCAAGACGGTTGGACGTGAACGAAGAAGAGGTGCTTCTTCGCTTGGAGGGTGTCTCGGGCGACGAAGTCGCACGCGGGGCAGCCCAGGCCGCCGGCTTTCGTCCGGGGTCCCCGTTTCGTCGCCCCGGATCCTCGGGGTTTCTTCGTCTTTTTTGAGGCGGTCTCTTCCTCGCCGTGGCGTTTCCGCTTCGTCGAATTCCACGAGTCTTCGAGTTTCTGACGCTTCCGGCCGGGTTTTGCGGCGTTCACGTCCCCTTCCCCCGATTGGAGCTCGGGAACGGCCCTCTTCACTGGCTTTCCCTTTCGATCGGAAACGGCCCTCTTCAAGGGCTTCTTCCTTCGATTGGTGACAGGCCCTTCCACTCCCTTCGGATCGGGAACGGCCCTCTTCAAGGGCTTCTTCCATCGTTTGGTGACAGGCCCTTCCACTCCCTTCGGATCGGTTCCTCCGTTGACGGGACCAGCTTCCTCCTCGTTCTTCCCTTCTGGTTTCCCATTCTCGAGAGGCTTTCCGCTTGTGGACGTCGAGCTTCCACTCTTTTTCCCAGATGCATCGGGAGTGCTGCGAACGAGCAGAGATTGGAGGACAGTGGAAGCGCTGTATTCCGTCTTTAGGTGCTCGGCATCTGCTGTTTCATCCTTGGCACTTTTTCCAGACTTTGGACTCTTCCCGCTCTCTGTACTCCCATGCTGTGGCTGTTCGGTGTTGGGATGCTTGTTCCCCAGTGCAGGGGGAACTCCATCGAAGTCCATCGAAATCTCCAACGTCTGTAGGCCGTCTGGACGCGAACCGTTCTCACCAGGCTCCGTGCCCTTTCCCGTCTCACCGGTCCCCATGCCTTTTCCTGTCTCACCGGGCTCCGTGCCTTCCCCTGTCTCACTTCGGAGTGTGTTCCCGAACAGGACGGAACAGACGGCGAAGAGACCGTCGAAGACGAGGGCGGATTCATCCGGTTCCCTTTCTCCGCCCAGGGGGGCACTCAACGCCGGGGGGATCCAGGCCTTGCCCTTGCCCTTCGCCTCGTCCTTCATCGCTGTCGGGGTCTCGCGCACCTCATCCAGGATTCACGTGTAAGTTCTCGAGAAGAAAGCGGAAATTTTCAGGACTGGGGAGAGCCTCATTTCTCGTCAACAATCCTCTTTGTTGCATTGCTGAGGGAAATTTATTTTACCATGTATATATATTTTTAATCATCTTTCGATATTATTTTTTTTAACTTCAGATGATAAAATGGATGGATGAGACAGGAACGCATTATCGATTGCTGTAAAAATCGGCTCATGAAAAACGAAGCGAAGAAACTTGGAATTCAACGATCCTTGAGTTTACTATGTTTTCCGACCGATTTGTTAAGCTTATTCCACTCTGGTTCCGATGCCTGAAATTAAAGTGAAATGAAGCGAAGATTCAAGGATCTCCTTCCCGTTGCGTTTCGATGGAATGCGTGGAGGACCCAGTACATGCTGGGGGTCACAGTCCCAACAAAGGAGTACACGGTGCTCCAGGCACTCGACGCTGTCCTTTTTTTTTTAACCTTCGGGGGAGGGTACTCCATGACCCACGCGAAGCCGATGACCCACGCGGATGGAGCCCCATGACCCACGCAGATGGACGAAACGATAGTCGATTGAATGAAGAGCACGCACGACGGTTGCATCCGATGGAGGAAGGACACGCAGGGCTTCCGAGACCGAGAAAGAGAGAGAGAGAGAGAGAGAGAGACGCTGAATTCCGAAGGTGAGGCATTATTCTTGTTTCGGGTCATCGGGCTCCAAGTCGCTTTCCTCTCGGCAAAACCACACTCCATGCACGAACGAGGAATATTCTCAAGGAGGTAACCGAGGAGGTAACCCTCCTTTCCGATGCAATAACTGATATCCCACAGAGTATCGATTATCGATACCGGCATCCCAATCCGCGCGAATGAGACTTTGACAACGACAATCGTTCGTATGGAATATTGGTCTGTTTGATAAATAACCGAAGTAAGTTGATGATTCTCCGGTTACCGAGAAAATTCTCATTTTTTAAATTAAATTCCTCTTTCTCAAGAATTCCTTTAAAAAATGTTCCCGGCAATTAATTTTTAATCGATTCCTACGATACCGGAATCGTCCCACGTACATATGCCCATTGCAGCCGACACGCGAAGAGGGAATTAATTTCGTAAGATCAGGAAATTAGAGACCTATCGTCTTCCATCGCTGAAGCGGGGAACACCCTTTCAAAGATATATATATGTACAAATATATATTTCCACGGTATTTCATCAGGGCCGTTTCTAGGGGTGGGCGATCGCCCGGGGCGCCTGCGAGGAAAGGGGGGGGGGGGCGCCACGCAAAGAAACACAATAATAATATACCGGTAAGTATTTTAAAGAATTTTTTATTTGGTTACCGTCCATTTTATGCTAATTGGGACGAGAGAAACATTTTAAAAATGTAAATTATTATTGATATTTCATATTATGCCGTGCAACCTCCTACCAGCGTACCGGTGAGTCTGACAACAGTTTCAAAATCGAGCAGAAGTCTGGCCCCCCCCCCCCCCAATCTTCCCCTCGTACATGCGGCATGACGCCATGCTGCGACTAGGCAGTGGATATCGAGTAGGGCCGTCACGATAGGTCGATGCATCGATGCCACTATCGATAGTTTTTCGACTATCGCGATGCATCAGCAAAATTTTCTGAAGGGAAATGTCATTGGATTGAGACGAGTACAGTAAAATAGGAAGTATAGTATAGGAAGAAATAGTATTCCCCCGCCGTCCAGGCGGGGAAAGGAAGAGGTGGCGTGACCCGCATGAGCGTGCAATTTCTTATCACGATCAAATTCTGGAAATGCTGAGACTGACTATGGAAGACGGAAGGAAAAAAAAAAGAAGAAAGAAACATGCTTGAATCGGAGGCAGGAAGTGGGAAAGGAGAAGGAGGGAAGACCGAGAAGTTTTTTTTCTCTTCTCTTACAGTCTTCGGCTCGATCTCATCAGGTGCACGCTGTAAAAGTGGACTGTTCTTTTACTTTTTGTGCTTCGCAATCGGTGTGCCGCGGCTAAATCCCTGACGTGCCGTGGTATTTTCGAAATGATAGGAAAAGGTTTCATCACTGTTTTATTATTCTCAAGCTACGACCGACGAACGTCGGTTGAATTGACTAGTGGGTGATGAGAATATTATACAAATTGACATTATTAAACTTGGTTCGGTATGCCGTGAGGATCGAGCAACTCGAAAGTGTGCCGTGAAATAAAAAGGTTGAGAAGCACTGTTGAGAACACTCCCTTCATTTCGAAGCGTACATCTGTTAATCTCCCTCTCTATATTCCTTCCTTTCTCTTTAGTATGCAGGCTTAAGTTTTTTTCATTTTTAACTTGCCCTGGGGCATTTTACCTCTTTACTTGACCCAAAGGAAATTTTTTACATTGACGTCGCTTGAATCTAGGGTTGTAGGGATGTTTCGGCAACTGCCAGTATGGCCCCATCGGCAGGTTTGCTATCTGCCGGTGCCGATGTCCAAAGAAGACTGTGTAGAACGAAGAAAAAGAGAATAAAAAAAAGACGTGCTTGGCAACTGATTCTCAACGGTAATAAGAAAAAATTAAGGTTGTCCTGATGAATGGATGTCATTTTCGATCGTTGGAGGCGTGGTAGGATTCATTGCTCGTTGCGTAGAACACACTTTTTCCCCGATCACAAGCGTGAGATTATTCCGCGCCCCGATCGAGGCAAGAAAGGACGGAAGTCAAACTTCCGCTTTTTATTGAATCCTTCGGCAGTGTCCAGGAGTTAGGATTACACCAAGACTACAGTGTGTGTCCTACTAAAAGCGATTTTTTAATCAGTGTCATCATATAATATACTGTGTATTGGAATCCTTACAATTAAAAAACTGAATCTGTTTGCCTGGAGTGAGCTGTTGAGTTTATCTCTCACATCATCAGAGTATTAAATTACGATGTATTCAAATGGCTTGACTTGGCTTTGTTTTTCTTTACGAATTTAACGAAATGATTTCCATCAATTCCGGCTCCCTGTCAGCTTCCGGGGTTAAGGCCCTTATCACCAGTTGGCTGGGGGGGGGGGGCCATTATGCCTAGAAACGGCGCTGTATCATCATGTTCTGAGGCTGTGCCAGAAGACATTCTAACAGAACTGGTAATGTTCAGGGAAAACATACGGTTGTAAGGAAAGGAGTGGAACTATGAACGGCCCACAAAAAATTTTTGCTGGGCCTCGTACATCACTTCAAAAGAAAAACGTTTTATGGCACTTGTTACCGGAAGCGTTCGTTAGAAGCATGGAGGGTATGGGGGGGTGTAATCAAAGAATCTAGCGAGTTTTCACAGTAACAGTGTAAGCAATACAATTGAGTTCTCTGGAAAAAAGAGCGTATGTGCAAACGATGCAATTCGAGATAAACGATAAAAACTTCCCATAGCTAATCTGAAGCTGGTCAAAACGTAATTATCAGTTAAATGGTATCATGGACCTTTTTCCTATTGAACTTGGGGTTTTAATGAATTTCTTAACTCACGTAGCTGTTGTGCTGGCAGAAAATGTTGATGCACATACGCCCTTTTTCCATATCCGCGCTGCTGAAACTTTTTCCAACGAGCATTTCATAACTTCGTTCCAGTTAAAAAATAATAAGTAATCAATAAATGCATCTACAGATTCCAAATAAACTCTTTCTTGAAGAATAACAATGAAAATGCGAATATTCAGGGCACGTTTCATTCACCAGTTTCCACCAATTCATCCACCAATTACTCAGCTGTGATCCATTATTAATGCATTCGTCATCTGAATCTGCAACTATTTCATGGATATCTTCAACTTCTCACATCCTTCCAGAGGCTTCAATGAAATTGCCAGGCAGTTGACCTGCTACATAGCGAGAGCATAGGAAAATCTGCTTCTCCTTTGCTGAATACGCATGTTAAATACTTGCTGACCACCCTATCCTATGACCAGTCACCTAAAGCAGCGCATGGATACGGATATGGAAAAAGGGCGTATGGGCACTTGCGCCCCTTTTCCAGAGAACTCCTCAATTCTACCTGCAAAACTTGGTCAAGTTCTAAAATAAAAATTCTGCAGAATTTCCTATGTATGTCATGGAATTCTTTTGAAAATATTACAGCCTTTTAACACACATAAACGAGCTACTTCCTATTTTCTGCCTCTGGTTAGTTTTCTGGAAGTAGCTCAATGCACAGAGATTAAATATGCAGACACAATTAAAGCACTGACTCCACTTGTATTTTGAAAGATCAGAAAGCAGAGAAATGGTTGAGAGCTGCTAAAAAAAAAACAATCATGGGAGTGACTCAAACGCAAAACTGTATTGCACACAACCAGCAGATCACAAACACAAAGAAATAAAATTCTGCTCCAAGATAATGAACTGATCAGTAATAACACAAAGATCCAGGTCTCACATTAAAAAAATTTGCACCAGTACATAAGATGGTTACTCCTTACTACCTTTGCTCAATGCCAGAGACCTCACCAATGCAATGGTTTACTCAGACGAGTCAACATGATTTGAAAGACTCAGCTAGAGCAAAAGTTCAATTGGGTTAGTCATAACACCATCAATTGCCAAGCAAATCACCGGATAACAGCACCAGGTACGTGAAACATCACAACATATTGCACCATGTATATGTACCATCACAACATATTGCACAGTCACTAGGCTTTTGAGCATCTAGAATGAGCATGTGAGAATGTGCTTAACAACAAAAATTATATAACAACCAGATGAGATTCTTGGTTCTTATCAGATCTTCACATCACATCAATAAAGGCAGAAAACATAGAAGCACCAATGATGAATGCAAAATGAAAATGAGATTCCAACGATGCTGCAAAATGAAATCCTGAAATTCCCACCACCAGTGAAACAGCACTGAGTACTGTTCTGAGTTAGGGAAAACAGGTAGAATGTGATGCCAGGATGCACATTGAATAAGTATGTATGCTGATGGATTCCAAACACTCAAAGGTGAAAAAAGGACATTCATGACTGGATGCTGGGGTCCAGGACTGAGTGAACACTGCAGTCAGCACCAGGAGCACACCAATGGTTGAATGAAAGAAACAAAATGGAAAGCACAGCAACACAATGCAAATGGAGTAATGATTGAATAATGGATAATACATGCAAAGAAGTGATGTGATGGAAAAAGGAGGGATGAAAGTCTAATGCAAAGGTGACACAAGCATTACCTCAAAAGAAACCAATCAGTGTTCTAGCCAGGAAATTTCCTAAGTTGGGTGGGCTCATTGATTTACCACTGTGGGCATATGCACCCTGCCTTCCCCAAGCTTGAAGTTTTTCCAATCCAATTTGAGGGGAGGAAAAAAAGCAGAACAACTTTAGAGGAAGCAAAAAGTTGTGGAAGTAATGTCAACGGCACAGTTCATATTCTTTGCCAAAACTCAAGGACTGTGAAAAATACGAGCACATAGTATTGGCTTCTGAAAATAGATACAGCCTCTGAGTACTGGAAGTCCTTGAGCGGAGGACCCCCAAAAGACATCAGTAAGAATCTGTTCAGCAATGAGGCTTCCAGACAATTTCTCAATTGTGTTTTAACCCTTTCACTTTTTATGAGAAGTTTGTGAGTTTTGAAGGTGAGTTTTGAGATAAAAGTTTACCTTGGGCAATGGTCAGCCTGAGAATTTCTCATAGATAACAGAGGAAGGGTTAATGCACTTCAGGACAAATAAGTGTCATCTGCAATATGCAAGAAGGAAGAACTATCACAGCAATCTAATTTTAAAGACAACAAAATGAGGCAGCACTCAACTATCATGCCCACTATTAGAAAGTCATGGGCAAGAGACTGATGTAAAATTTACCCATTCAAGAGCAAAGTACTAAACAGGGTTTTTGCATATCAAATAGGTTTCAAAGCATCATACCATAAATTGATTTAGAAAGGTATGCTCATCTGAGCAGTGTGTCACACGCAATATGCTATGGGGAACAGCAGCAGCATGCTTTCACAAGTAGCACACATCACAAGACTACTAATTCTTTAGTTTTTGTTTTTTCCTTTGTTCTGATGGAATATTATTTGCTTGTTGGAGAACAGGCATTCATAAAATTGATCATAGTACAAGCATGCCCCAGAAAATCACTGTACAGCTGCTGTACATGGAACAACCTGCTTTTGCAAGAGTCAGGAGTTTCTAGATGCAGCTTGTGAGGGAGAGAACATGAAAGCACGCAGAGATGAGTTCCTGGGTGGGATTGGCTAGAAGTTTTATGCTAGAGTTATGTATTTCCTGTCCCTGCCACTTCAGGTGGACTACTCAAATATGGGTTTATACACTTGTTCAACTAGTTGGTCAGTCCATACTATGGTACAACTGAAAAACTCTGGGATTGTCTTGTCAGTTCTGTAAGTCTCCATTGGGTGAAGATATGCCAAGGGAGAAAGATCCTGCATTTAACAAGCAGCTGCTTTTTATTTGGGTGGCTGAATTCTTAATCTGCGAGTTAATGAAAATTCTGAAATCGTGACATGGGCTCACCCAGTCCAAGGCCACCAAGGCCTAGCTAGAATCCTGATTGATATCATCCAAAGGAGAAACACAAGGAGCAAGAGAGAGACAATATTCTATTCCAGAAAACTTTTAACCAGTACTTCTTCCCCTTTTCTGAACCAGAGTCAAGAGCTCAGCATAAGAAACCTGACAGAAGTTTTCTGACATAGCACATTTGAGTCACAGAATGAAAGAAAGACTTTACAACAAGCCATTCACAAGCAAAAGAAAAGCAAAGGTCACAGAGCAGAAGGCAACTGCAGCAGGAGAGGTGAGCCAGAGACTAATAAAGGTGCTTGATCAGGATGAAGATGCCAAGGCCAGTGGCTGGAATGAGAATAGAATAAGCAAGAAGAACCAAGAGAGGATGGGGGGGATGTCTCTCCATGAATGTAAGTCGGACTGGAACGTGTGGGACCTTCTTGTTCTCAGGTTCCTCCTCCCAATTATCAGCAAATGGGATTCGACCCACAGCATGCAGCACCTGCAATGTTGAAAGATCTGGTTTAGCCCCCAAAGTGAAAGTGAGGTACAGCTACAAGTGGTATAAATACTTGAAATAAAGATACAAAAATATGGTTACAAGACATGGAGATGTAAAAAATACTAAGTGAAAAACTTGCAAATTTAAGAAAAAGTTCCATGGAACTTGGAGTCTGTCTATATAAAAAAAAATTGTGAACCTTAAAAAAAAAAAAGGCTGACGACAAGAGTCCAAGCCTGAAAGTATTAACTCCTCACGCATGTAACAGTAGAGTGTATCCATACTTTCAGAATGCATGACAGCTCTATACTACTCATGGCATTCCACTCAGTAGTTTAAGATACAAATTTTTAAAGCTGAGTCAAGTTTGTTATAACATGACTCAGCTGAAATAAATGGGTTAATATGCCAGAAAAAGTGACATCTAATTAATGCAGGAGAGGGAAAAACACTAACAGTTGAATACTAGTAATTGTGTTGAGATGTTTTCAACTTCATTTATATAAAAAATACTGGTTGTTGGTTGGGGTGAGGGGTTGTTGGCTCAATGGGGTCCAAAATGCATTAATCTTATGGGAAGAAAATTCCATTCCACAAAAAACCGTCACTTAGAGGGGTGGTCTGCTCAAAGGGGAGGCTGAGAAGAGGGGTGTCACTGTACAATGATTAGTCTGTGTACAGTTCGTAGTCTTGCTCTCAGCATTGGCCTTAAAGGCTCCGCTGCTATCCTTGATCTATGGGTTTGCAAAAAGTAATGGTCACTGTGTTGCAGTAATTGTCTTGACAACCAGCTCTGTATGTGGATGTGTGTATTGGGTACTAGGGGCCGTGCAAAGCCATATGGTTCACAAAGAAGCACAAATCATGCAACAATGCTCACTCCTTCAAGCTTTTTTTTTTTTCCTGCTTCTAGAAAAATGAAAGTAAAAAAAAAAATATGTAGAAACCAATATGCTATAGTAGATGCAATAACTGACCTCTCTTGCAGCTCGTTTGCCAGCTCGTATAGCACCATCCATGTAACCACTCCAGCAAGAGGCTGTCTCTGTCCCAGCCCAATGCACCCGGCCAAAGGGTGCCTTCAGAGCTTCCCCATATGTAGTCAGGGCCCCAGGGGGAAAGAAAGAAGTGTAGCATCCTCTGATGAAAGGTTCCTTCATCCAGTGCTTTTCATGGTATTCCAGTGGCTGTTTGAACCCAAATTTAAAAAAAACTTGGCTAAGGAAACTGGTAACAAGTGAAGGAAAGGAAGGAAGGAAGGAAGCTATTCTTACATTCTTCATGCGATCATCCTGAAAGATTTCTGCAAGACTAGAAACAAGTGCATCCCGGCATTCATTGCTTGTCATCTCGGTTGCTTTTACTGCATTTTTTGTGTAAACGAAGACAGTCATGGCACCTTCTTTCAAGCCTTCCCGTCCATCATCAACCACATTGCCACAGAAGTTTGTCCCATCACCACAGGTCACGAACCCATTGACTCCTTTCAAAAGATTTCAAGATGGTTGTGAGCAGAGGAAACTCCAACTCATTAGGCTGAGATAGGCTTATGGGCATGACTTCATGTTATCTGCCCAACTCAATCCTCTACTCCCCATTGGGTAGGCGAACTTATAGCTGACCATAATGAGCTTCATAATATATCTTTGAACTTTGGGGATGGATAATATATCTTTGAACTTTGGTTCTCAGCTATCCCTCATTTCCTTTGGAAATGGAAAGAATAGGCTAAATAAGTCAATATAAAAGCACAGTGATGCAGACATTATAGCCAGCAATTAAAACCCCAAAAGAACTGAATTCTAATTAGATTGATTTCATCCATTGGTGCTGATCTTGGGAGAACTCTCAATACAAGTAATTTTTGCCACCAAAACCAGTGCTACTCAGAAATCCAAAGAAACTTCAGATTTTTCCAGTCATTAGGATAATGAAATGAAGTAGATACATGAAATTTAAGTGATCTTGAGAGAAGATTCATATCATCAAAAAATCACTCAAACAAGACCTTAAAATTAACTATATATAAATTAGCCAAAAATGCAAGTTTTTAGTTCTACTGAATGTCTTTGTATTTGTGACTCTTTTTAATAAAATCAAATTCTCCATTCCCTAGGCTTTCTCTAATCCTATTATTCTAGACTTCCAAGAACAAGAAATGGAATAGATGCCACTCATAGGAGTTTTTTTTTCTCCTCGGAGACTCAGTCATAAAAAAGTGTTTCTGGTTTCTTTCCCTTATCACCACTCTCCTGCTCACCCCAGGAATTAGAGGCATATTTCAAACCTGCACTGCCTTTCTTTCTCTCTTCCATTTTCTCTGGAATCACAGCAAGTGAGAAAATTCATCTCGCACTGGCCTTACCAGTGCGAGGGTAGGCTTAACAATCACATCAAATGATTGATGACTCCCGCTCCCATTCTGCAGGTGTCTTCATTTTCCCTCTCCATCTGATTCATCTTTGCCAATGTTGCCTTGTAAAGTTTGTCTTCCATGAGCATGGCAACCGGAAGCGAACCTATATCAGTCTGTCATAATCTAAAATGGTAATACCTTCCTATTAGGGGCACAGAGGAATGCAATATCCAGCTGCCCCTGGAGAACACATTCCAAGTATGGTGGGCACTCATTGTGATCACATTGGCAAGTGGATATTGATAGCATAAAGCAGCTGATTACAATAGGCAAGGATAAACTCAAGAATTAAGCAAATTCTGTAAATAAAACCAGTCACTTTTACTAGACGTAGTCACCTAAAGTCACTCGAGAACTGGTAATAATTACTAGGTCCTTGAATTTTGTATTGTATCACAGTAAGCTATATTAGATAGTAAGATTTAAATATCCAAACCCCAAATCTGGGAGATAACAATAACCAGAGATCATAAGAGGCACCTACTGTATGCTTTAACCCTTTTCAAGTCATTTTCATGCACACCATATGTGCATCACTTAGGAGGTTAAGTCAAAACTCAGGTGCTTGAAGGGTTAAGGAGGGATGGATCAATATGAGAGTTCTGGCTGAATCCCAATGTTCAATACAGCCTTATCTGACATGGCTGATACTGATAATCAATATAACTTCATCTGGTTGACCAAATACCAAAGAATACTAAATATAAGGAATATTAAAAATCAAATTATCTAGTCTAATCTCAATGAATGAAAACCATCTTTACTACTCATTAGAAAATAAAAAATACACCTATTCAATCATGGGTGCTTGAACTTTGCAAATATAAAATTTGAATTAAACCAAACCAGAGAAAGATTCCAGAGTTCTTTGCAATTTATAATAAAAAAATATAAAAAATCTGGAATATGTTAACATGCAATGGAATCAACACAAAAGCCTATTCTAGCCTAACTGGGGATTTTGCCTTTTGCACATCACCATCATCAATTACACTGGGTCCTACAACAGCTTTGCCATGCACTCAAATCTCTATCCTATGAGGCTAACCTATGAGGTAGCACAAGGAAATCATCAGTCAGCTTCTTTCATGCATCCATTTTTATGCTGGACAAAATTGGAAGGGCTTCAAAAAGGGTACATCTTGCATCTACAGACCTTCCCTGTAGACACCATGCAACATTACAATACCCTATCACATTTGTCTCTAATGGGACTGCATGCTTATCTTGGCAGCTGCTAAGATTTAACTTTAGAGTTTTCCTCTCCAAGAGGAAGGTCACTTCATCAGATTCAATCCAAACAAGCCAGATTGATAAAATCCAAAAAATAGTTAATCCTAACAAAATCAGTTTCATGATGCCTGAATTGACTAGAATTGAATGCATTGTAGTCTATCCAGTCAAACTTTGCAATGCCAGAATTGCCTGTTTTATGGTAACTCATTAATTTTGTGCTGTCATCAGCCTGTCAAAACATTGAAAAGGGGCTCAAGGCTATCAGTGGCTGACCCATGTGTTCCTGGCACTTGTCAGGCATCTTATCAAGATTTCTAAAAACATTCATGTGATGCCCTTCCTTCTTCCAGGAGCATTGTACCTGCGTCTGGCAGAGGGGTCAAAGGGAAATCACCCTCTCCCCTTAGGGGATAGGAAGATGGATGGCATTTAATGACTTCTTTGAAGATTAAGTGCGGCAAGGTTGGACCAGATAGACAATACCAACAAATATACATATACAGTAAAACCCCTTCATGCCAAAGAGACAGGGGACTGATTTATATTGGTGGAGTTGCTTTTAACTTCAAAATTATGGTAATTCCACTCCAAAACTTCATTACATGAGTCATGATAGAGCTTTACTGTTATGATGTAACCAATATCATTAACATGGTGTCTCCATATTTGAATGTTTTCATAACAATGAAATATCATGCAGCCCTATGATATCCAATGCTTATAATATATTTTTGCAGCCCTAATACACAAGGAAGGGATGTAGAGATGCAGGATCACCTTGGGGAAGTCATCCATACACCTTGGCCTTCTTTCTCACCCTGTTTCCTCCAATACGCTTCAGGATAGTAGAATTGGGCCTTGAGGCAAGCACCCATGGTTGAACGCTGGTTGAGCTGAGCACGGATTGCCCGCAAGTGTGGACGGAAGTGGATTCGCTGCTGCTGCGGAATGGGAAGGGCCATTATAGCATGGGTTCCACTGAACATCCGACCATCCAGTGTAGTCACCTCGACTCCCGATTCCACCTGAGACACCTTTGTCACTGTTGCATTCAGGACCACTCGGGAATCTGGACAACAATAAGCCACGATGAATATATTTTCACAGAAAAATTAGTCATGAAATCTAGACAGAGCAGCAGATGATGCCCAAAAATTACAGGCCAGTGGGCCATGCTAAAAGAGAAGTTGACACCACAGGTGAATAGAGATTATGGCTATCCTGCCATTCCCAATATAATCCAAGCTTACAAATATTCTGTGATTCATCTCATAGTATACTCCATATTTTGGAAATGGAATAGGCTATTCAATATTTTACCTACTCAATTTGAATGACTTAAGTTTGTGGGGAGATAAGGCAAACATGCAGGCTTTGGGGCAAAAGCCTATTATAAATTCAGCAACATATTTAGACTTACTGGTACCAGAATTTGAATTGCAAGTTGCCCATCACCATATTTAGCAAAGGGAGAAACATTTCATTCTAGACAATTTTGCAAAAGCATGGCTTTAAGAAAGTGCTACATCTTATTCTCACATTTTTTCCTTCCCCTTTAGAATTTCTCATTTTATGATTCTGGCATTACAAGTGCTCTGTACTTTTATATTTTTTTGCCCTATACAAAATTTGCAAGCAAAGATGTATCCCACCTCCTAGAAGCTGAGCAATCCGGAGAGACATCTGCTGAGATCCGCCAAGGATCTTGCGCTCCTGGGCCCCACCATGACAGTTCCAGATGCGGAACATCCCGTCAGCACAGCGGACGTACCACAGGTACCAGAGGAGAGAGACCTGGCATGGATCAGCTGTCACATTGGTGTGCACCTGGGACGTGAAGAACTCCTTTGCATCTCTGACAGCCCATCACGCAGCCATCGATGACAGGGACACAAAACATTCCAAGAGAGATGGAACCCAGAGAGAGAAAAAAAAAGGGACTTCAAGCAAGGTTGATAGAGGAAGACAGGAAGGAAGATAGAAACAAAAAGGAGACAGGATTAGTGCTGCTACCTACTACATTCTTCTGTCACTAATCACAATGCCAGTAACTCCCTTTTATATCAGGCTATTACTAAAGCCATGTCCAGACATAGGAGAAAACCCTACAGAAGGAGAAATATGAAGTGGATGAAACCAATGGCAAGCAATGTACAGCACACCTGCATTTATTATTGCCCGTAGCTACTGTTTGCTGCTGGTATAAATAAGTTAATAATAAATAAGCTGCTAGAATAAAGAAGTTGCTCAATGAAAGCTGCTTCCAACATCTAATACAAGCCACAAAAAGCACAACCATATTTGGATGCTACCTTTATGCATGTGTGCATGTGTATACAAGCGCATGCATGCATGCACACATATATATGCATGTAGTTTTGAGCTCATCTACACAGATAAATTATCAATAGTTGCCACTAACTTAATGACATGATCTCATAGCATTGTCTAATAAAGTGATGTGAATTTGAGCTAATGTAGCTGATTTGCAACCTTAGTCGAAGAGACTTAACTTAAAACTTTTTGCATTGCTTTTTTCAATTTCTTTCCTTTCTCATCATCGTTCTTTCTGATCATAAACCTCAGATTGACAAGGACATGCTCATACAAAATTGACACGTTCTACCTCATGTCCAAAGAATATGATGGAACTCATTCTTGTGACAAAACTTGAGCTAATTATTCCCCACGAAGCTAAAACTGAGCATTCTGATGGAAGATGAATGCAAAACAAATTTTTACCTTAGATATGCAGGATGTGGTATGCAAAGATTACATAATGCATGCATGAAACCAAGGAAAGACATGGGAAAGGGTGAAGGCTTATTATGATGAAAGTAGAAATGGTCTGATGCACTCAACATGAAGGAGCAAGTACTATACAGGGTATCCCATAAGTCACTATATCATTTCAAACTGCAATATTTTCCAAACTGCAACAAGCAGTTGTTAACATTGATTGAAGGAATGTTCTTTATAGTTTTTTTCAAATGACTTGGAATCAGACACAGACTCCAACAGAAATTGCTTCAAATGCATATTAAAAAGGTGTACTTGTTTAGGGCAATTTATGGTATACATTGTTGAATCATATACTACAAAAGTGCTCAATTTTTTTTTGCTGTCATAAGGAAAGTATTTGCAATTGACACTAGTGAAACGAAGTTGCCACCTGGAAGGCAATTGGAATTCTGATGAGACTCTCAACAGAGTTTCAGTGATTTTTTGGTGCTGAGCCTCAAGCAAAATGCATTGACATAGGCAGAGGGCACCTTGAGTCACTTACAAAACTCAAAAATACCTCCATTTTTGGCAAATATAATTCCAAAAAACAACATTGTATTGTTCAGTTAATGTTACTTCCACTTTGTGCCAACAGTTTAGTATATGAGACCTTTTGAAATGATATAGTGACATACAGGACATACTGTACAATCGTAAGCTCCTGATATGTTCATTATTCAGTTGTCCCAAGGAAGATAGATGTATACAAAGCACCAAGTAGTCATGCCAGACTCAATAAAAGCAACAAAAGTAGCTGGAGAACCACACCCTCTTAGGGTGAATAAACCAGCAAACTTTAAAAATCACTGCATTTTGCAGCATGCTGTTTGAAAGCCCCTTTTACCTGGGACATGCTCGCATGACAACAAAGGTGAAGTCTGCCTAAAAGCCTGCTCCACAACAGGCTTTTACAGGAGATATAGTTTCTCTATTTCCTCCCCCCCTCTCTTTGATTCTTATTAGAATCAGTTTGGGTGGGACTTGAGTCTGACATTTGGAAACTTTGCCTTTCTGCAACTAGCATCAGCCTCAAGGGAATTGAGATGTCTTCAACAGTACATTTCATCTTTAACAGGAAATTGCATCCTTCACACATTCCCTCTCAGACTATATTGGCCTATTCAGGCAAATCTGTTTTGGCATGTCAGCAACGCCCATAATAATTTTTATTTCACAAGAATTGGGATGCCATTTTGGCAAAATTTGAACTGGCACACTGTTTCACAAGCCATAATTATTGCACATGCAAAATAGCAAATTTTGAAGTAATGCAATATGCCTACAGGCACTTGTTTCACTAGTTTCCAAAAGGTTGTGGTTTGAACTCAGGAAATCATAAAATTTATAACTTCGCTGGTTGCCTCTGTGGAAAGAATGTGGCTATGCTGAAATAACATTAAAAAAGCTTCATTTTTATTTTTCGATAGATTGGGAGCATATGTAATGTGCGCAATATGACACTTCATGCATTCTCACTGAATCCTAGAGCCTTAATATCCATATTCAGGCCAGATGCCAAATGGAATCCTTTCAATAAATTCTTTTTTTATTATGAACATTCATGAATAATAACAGTTATAGCTGCTCCTTTCCTTTGGGGTTTCCCCATTCTGTGGCAATAGTGGCACCAGGCAAAACCTCCTCAGAAACTGTATCGAGTGGGAGACTCTTGCCCTCCATAAAAATGATATTTTGTCTGAATGAATGATTGTGTGAGAGTGCAGCATGTCAGGATATTGCATTCCAATTTGGTGATTCACAGATTATCCTTTCACTAAGTCACTTTTTTTTAAATTTTCTTCACTCCCAAGCATTCCCATCATCATCATTAAAATAATGCTGTAAAAAAGGCCAAGTGAATTATTAAAAATACATAATATTTCCAGGTTGAATTAATAGCTATTATTAATATTCAAAAACTATTAGTTTATATTTTTTATAGTGCATAAGTTTATTAAAACTACTATTGAAAAGATTTGATTCACATTATGTTCCCATACTTTTATGGCTCCAAATTAATTACCACTGAACAACACAGGAATTTGAGTGCTTTCATTTATATCTGAACTCTGCACTCAGAAAGCTTCACTATCTGCTATACTACTTTCTTACAAAGTTGACAGTTATCATGACATTTCTGCTAAGGAGGAAGCGAACCTGGTCCAGAAGTTCCTGTCCATCCATTCCTGGACAGTCATGGAATCCCATTCATGAGCATTTGGTGACTTCCATGGTTCCTTGGGATTAACATGCCAGCACATGGCATCCATTTTCTTCATGTTGTACCAGAGATCCCACTTTGCCAGGGGATTCCTCCACCAGAGAGTAGGCCATTGCGTCATGTATGTATTCCGCTTCCCCTGATGAAGATAGGAAAACAATTTCAAGGGGATCGCCTAAAATTCTGACCAACAATTTGGAGACAGTTGGTTTCCTATTCTTTCAAAAGAACTGATGTTTTGATATGCTCATTCAAATGTCTGCAGATGTCAAAGATTGTATGTCAACATCTATGAGAATAATACTACTGCATCATTTCACATTTTGTTAATTTTCAGCAAGTCATCATAAAGAGATGAAAGAAAGAATGCCACAGAACCTTGTGTCCAATCACATACGAATACACATGTAGGCATCATTAGTTGGATCTCAACTAGTTTAATAAAAGCCTTCATCTTGAGCTGATGCACCAAATTTCCCATAAACATTTTTTTCATTATCAAACAAGATCTATCCACTGGCACTCAAGACTTCTGTGGAAGCAAATGGACACTTTTGGGTACACTGTTAAGGATAATTCTTTGCTTACCAGGCAAAAAAAAGGCAACACAATACAGACTACTCACTGTCTTGCAAAAAAAATCTCAACAATCTTTGAAATCAGAATGCTGCTCTTTCCATTCTGCTTGCATCAACATCATCATTTCCTGAAATCCTTCATCCATTGCACCCATGATATTTCTAACATGATCATTAAAAAAGGAGAAATTGTTGCCCCTGGATCATGCATTCACAATGATCTGGGATCAGGGAGCTTACATTGCTGTAATGAAGGAAGGGCTGGTCATTGTAAATCTTGTACGTCTCAAGTCCTAGCTCATCAATCAGATTGAGGACAGCATCCTGAGTAGGACCAACAAAAGCAGCCCCAAGGTCAATCCAACCATACTTTGGGTGTCCAGGGCTAAGAGTACGACCTCCAACCCTATCCTGGGCCTCCAGGATCAAAACATCGACACCAGCTTCCTTCAGGACCTTTCCAGCCGACAGACCTAGTCAATGGGTCAAAAAGGAACAACTTTCAAGTCTACCCTTTGTGTCTCCATCCCCGTCTCATCAAGTTGAAAACCATTAACTTTAAGAAGGAAAAAAAGCCTAGAACACACTGTATAGCAAGGCAGAACATTTAACACGTTGACGACCAGCCTATTTTTGCTTGTCCACCGCGTGGGACCACACGCATTTTTTTTGCCAAAAAATGCGTCCTGCCATCAGGACGCATGGTCCCAGAAAACATTTTTTTTTTGCTGAGTTTTTTTAAAATGTTGAATTTTTTGGAATTTTTATCAGTAATTACGAAATCATAATCTTCTGGAATGTTCTCAACAGTTCCAGAGGGTATTAATTGAAAAAAAATCTGCATCCTGGCATCAGGACACATTGTCGCCAACGTGTTAAATCAACAACTAAGGAAAGATTCCCGTGCAAAGTTTATAGCATGGAAGCATTAATAGCATTCTCTGTGGCTAATGTTCACCTTCATTAAAATTGGCAGAAGCTGTGATGGAACAGGAAGAAATGTCACCTGTTACAGGTTCTTTACATCAATTCATTAAAAAAGGAGAACTTTATACCTCAAAGCAAATGCTTTCACTATATCTTCCTAGGAAGAAGGCTCAAACAGATTTCATAACTTCAGCAAGGCTCTAGATTTTCAACTATGGAACAAAACTCCTTTGGGAGAAAAAAAGAGCTCTTTAGTTTAACCCTTATAATGCCACAGGACCAATTTTTCGGCCACATCTACTTCCAAAAATTCTGCAGGTGGATTTTTATGCCATCTAACAAGAAAGTCCCCAGCTACATGAAGGAAGAGACACAATGAAAAGCCATGGCTGAAAAATTGACCACACTGCACTAAAATGGTTAAAGGCCTCCTTTTATCTCACCTAAATGAGATTTGTGCATTTGATTCTAAGTCTCTGGTCCTACTCCTCTTAATGCAGCATGGGTAAATATTAACACCCACACCCATGGTCATTCAAAGCATGCAAAATTATAAAACACTCATTAAAAAAAAGCAATATGAAGAACCTGTATTTAGTTTCTGCAACATATGGATCTCTATGGCATGGATAATGAGGTTGATATTGTTTTGATGAGGTTCAAACTACAGAAGCAAAATCGGTCATGTTCTCTTTACAAGCTAACATTTATCAAGCCTTTTTTTTACTCAAGATGCTCAGGACTACAAAATTAGGGTGAAAGTGTCAAATTTTTTTAGTAACACTGGGAATAAAGTTTAAATAGAAAAATCATGACATTGGTAGCTACCAGCCTCTGACTCCTATTTCAGTTGAAAATAATTTGCACACTACACAATTACTCTGATAGACTAATAACAAGCTTACATTCATATATGGTTGTTTTATTATCATTTTTAATTCACAGCTCCCACTTCAAAACATTCAAAATCATAGGTGGTTTTGGAGGAAAACAGAAGATATGGAAACTATTGCCATAGACTTTTAAAGGTGTTCTTGAAGCAACATGGCCTTCAAAACTTACCGCTAAGGCCAGCTCCGATGATGACCACTTTCTCTCCAGACATGATTGAAGCAAACAAAGACCCAGTGGTCTTGAATTGTTCATAAGGAAAAAATTAGCACCAAAGTACCTAAAAAGGCAATTGACATGAAAAAAGCTGATGAAAGCATACTGCATTTGACAGGAGAAATGCTTGAATGACACATTACATCCAAGCAAAACTTAAAAAGAATGTAAAAAAATTCCCACACCATTATTTGTTACACTCTCATGAAACAGTCAATGTCTTCATTGTCTCATGTTCCATTCACCATGGTGATGATATAAGTGGATATTAGAGTATCCAAAAAATTTTTAAAATATCTTACCCTCCCATTCTAGTACATATCCCAAAAGGCATGACAAATTTCAACTCAATTGGTTGATATTTAGAGGTAGCTCAATGAACTTGAAGTTTCAAGACAATCGCCCTAGTAGGAGACCTACTATTTATAATACCACAAATCATCCATATCATCGACTTTTTGGCTAATGCAATATTGTTTAATGCAAATTGTTCTATATCCCCCTATCATTGCAAAATGAGCAAAAAAGGAAGTGATAGGGTACCAAAGACCTGAAGGAAATTCTGAAATATGGCTCCTTGGACAGCCTTTGATAGAGGTTCCTGAAAATAAATTGCTTCCAAAGTTAAAAACACACCAACTACATTCTACCTCCAACAATCAAAAGAAATCCATGAGAGTGCAACAGAAGCTGCTTGAAAGGTTTTGAAGTTTAGGGAATGAGAAAGAAAAACAAAACAATTAGGAACAAAATGTCATAAAATTAAAACAAATAATTAAAAAAAACAAATACAAATAGTTTACATGAAAGCCAGGTTTTCAGCCCCTATTAACAATCTCAACATGTTGAAGTTGAAGTTGAGAAATGCAAATCAGAATGAGAAGGCCATGGCCATAAGTCCCACGAAACATCATTTATGGTATCTGCACCATTAACAGCATTGTGCTTATTCTCAAATGAAGTAAAATATGGAGAAAATTTAAATATTTGGAAAGCATATCCTTTTCCTCTGCATCTATCAAATCCATTTGCCATTCAAATATTTTGAAAGATTAGAAAGAAGAAAAACAAGAAGCTTGAAACAGATTGAGAATGATACCAAAAAAAAAGAGATTCATGTCCCCACTCAAGAGTCCTTATTCACTAAACTCTATGCTGATCAATGGTTTTTACTTGAACCTCCTATGTGGATTGGCATTAAACAGTACATAAGTGCTGTTAGAAACAATGAGACTGAAGGGTTGTCAATGATTATGCTAAACAGGCAATGAAGTTGATCCTTGAGAACGACTGAATCATCACCATATAAGAACATAAACAATACATTCTTCCAAGTTGTTCAGCAGCATTGAAAAGATTTCAAAACAAGTAAAAAATCAGCACTGGTTCAAAAGTAAGGAGAAACTAGGCAACAATAACAGTTGGCACCTAGAACCCTCTCCCCCCCCCCTCCCTCCCAATGAGGAGCTAATACTCACAAAATGTGAGGAATCAGATTGCCACACAATGCCAGGCCTAGTGATAAAAGCTAAACGTCCTTTGAGCAACCTTTAAATATGCTTCGATTGAGCAGATTTTTTGCACAAGTTTCCTTTTGGAAGTGTACAAGGATGAGAGGTTACAACTATATAAAATTCGAAGGTGAAAAAAATATATGCATTTT
Source organism: Darwinula stevensoni (assembly GCA_905338385.1). Classification (NCBI taxonomy): domain Eukaryota; kingdom Metazoa; phylum Arthropoda; class Ostracoda; order Podocopida; family Darwinulidae; genus Darwinula; species Darwinula stevensoni. The sequence goes on from CAJPEV010000136.1 coordinate 96,525, forward strand.
TTTAAACCACCATACTGGACATCTGTAAACTTCTTAAAATGATCCCTATAACACCTGAGCACTCAGGTACACATCAGAGATAACTGATGCAGGGATATGAATGAGAAAAAATCATTATGGGAGCAATTTCCATTGAGCTTTCCATCATAGAACATAGCTTTATCCTTCATGGATGGAACAAGAGTCAGAAAGAACTCATTTCTTCTTGCTCTTGCCCTTAGCCTTCCTTTTCTCAGCAGCCATCTTGGCTGCTTCTGGGTCCTCTGCTGCTTCCTTGGCTCTCTTTTGGCGAATACCAAAATAACGCTCATTGGACCTGGCCTGTAATGACAGAAACAGAACTATGCAGTGAGGCATGAATAACATATTGTTTGGGAAGAGTAACAAGTGCTCACCAGACGCAGGGTGATGAAAGGCGAGTAATTCTTCTCCTCTTCAGTTGGAACCCTGGCCTTCTCAACCTTCACAGGCTGGCTGATGGGCATCACTGGTCCCTTCAGTTGCTGGGCCAACTTCAACTCTTCAGGCTATCAAAAGACCTCAATCTACAGGACTGAACTCTCTCAAGCAAGATAGAAAGACATCCCAAAACTTGACATACACTGGAGTCACCCTTCTTGGGCTTAGTCAACTTGCGAGGGAACAGGATGAGCTTAGAGCGATACTCCTTCAGACGCTGAACATTTTGCTGAAGTGCTTCCACAGAGTTGTTCCTCCTCCTGTGGTCAACAGCAATCCCGACTGTCCGAGCATAGTGCTTGTTCAGGCCAGCTGCCTATTGAAATAAGAGTTACTGCAATAAAAACTATATATTCAATGTTACTATCAAATAAAAAATAACATGAAACTAGGCCTAGGAATGCAGATTGCAACCAACCAAAATTATAAGCACAAAACAAAGAAAAATATATAATCTATATTGAGAATGGGCTTTGAATGCATTTGTGGGAATGGAGAATTCTCTGCCAACACAAACACAGCTGAAATATTCAATGGTAGCACTACTACTTTCCAACTTAGTATAACATTAAAAGCTAAATCCACTTTCATTATGTGGGAATGAATTCCAACCAAGTAATGACTTCAAAATAATTAGGATAGTAGGCCACAATTACACATTCAGAAACAGTACATAGTACTTTCTCAACAGCAGCCTTCCTGTCTGTCAAGGATATAAATATTCTCATCCAAACCTAGAATTGGAAAGTTAGCAGCATTTACAATGATGTAAATATCCAAATCCATTCAATATTTAAATATCCTTTTGTGGTGAGATGTCTTTGTAAAACCCTCATGTTGTGAAAAAATTGTTGAGTTAATTCCCAATTCGTAGAAAAAATCTATATGTATAACCGAAGTGTTTGTTTCATGTCTGCATAGAACATGATCTCGTCCACTGATAGCCTCAGCATCTTTTCACCTTGACTGCTGAAGCTGTAAAAAATATTTCCTGGAAAGGCATCCATATGTAGACATGTATGATAGAGAGCAGTGAAGGAGAAGAAAAAGTGGGAGATAGCAAGAAAAAAAAAAGAATGAAATCTATAAAGGAAAATTCCAGCAAATAGATATGCAACACTGAACAAAGTTTGGAAGGACATCCATTCACATTGCCAGCCCTCAGAAAAAGGTCAAAGGTTGCCTCCTTCAACCCTTTCAGACCTGGCATCCATTCCATTGGACATTGCATTTACATTTTGTCTATGGCAATTTCTTAGGATTCTTGTGACTTTGCACTCCATATTTCGCTACAATGGGAGCAATTATGCATGGCTCAGTACCATCAGAGGCCTTCTTTCACCCATTAGTTTTGTAATCTTCACTTATTTAATTAAATGCATAATATATAATATATGGTATGATATGGTAAATTTATAATTAAAAAATATGAAAACTACATATAAAGCATAAAAATTTCAATTACAAGATATTATTCCAATAGCTGCCTTAATTCAGGTCTGAAAGGGTTAAAAAAAAAACCTGATCACATACACACATGCACTTCAACTAAGTAAAAGATCAGAACACACTCATCTGAACATAACGCCCACGATAAAGGTACCTACCCTCAAAAAAGACCAGGTTTAATTATGCAACTAACCTACCCGTTGTGGGCATTAGTTTTACCTGTCAACCAGGGACAAAGATAACCCTAACACTACGACAGCCCTGTTAGGCCTAATGTTAGCATAGTTAACGCTAGATTAGGCCGAGCATAAGATATAAGAGAGCAATCATGAGAGCAATCCTACCTTGAGTTCTTCCAGGCTGAATCCTCGCCCAGCCCTGACTTTTTTATGGTATCGGCTAGTCGGACAACGAACGACGGGTCGAAGCGGACCAGAGACAGGGCGTGGAGCTATCCTCCTAGCCTTCTCGATCCTGTTCTTTCGCCTCCTAGCTTTTCTGGCAGGCTGATCGAACCACGTTTTCACGTAGTTTTGCCAATGCTTGTGGAAATGAGCATTGGGGATCATGTTATTCCGCTTGGGTGCCATGATTTCACTCCGGTTTCTTCCAGCGGTCCCTCAAGCACGACTTTCTACGGCACCATGACACGACGAAGAGGCAAGTGAAGGCGTCTTCGACTCTGATGAGTGCGGCAAGGCCTAGCTGGCCTTGCCGCAGGATTTGTTGTCCACGTAGCATTTATGACTACAGAGGAGGAATACGGTCTCAAAGGATACAGTAATCTATTTTCAAGCCTGACCTTACTGATGATAGTGATAAATTGTGCCAGGGAAACTTTCCCTGGCGCGTCTCGATTCTGAAAACAAAGGCGTAAAAATAGCTTACGTGGGTCGAGCTGCGGCCGACGCACCAAAATTACAAAAAACAATTTTCCAAGGAATTCGTACTACCTTTAAATTGGGTCTAACAGGCCTAGTGCCGTTCCTTTCATGGGGGAAATCCCCCTTACCTCCTAGCATGCTGCAGAGGAGAACATGCACGGTGTTAAAGGTAGTACGAATTCAGTTGCAAATCACAACAGAATGAGACAAAAGCTCCTTCTTCGAATAACAAAACAAGACATTCTTTACTCCGTACTCAAGAAGTTCCGTAATTTACCCTGAAATCCTGAACGCACGAGATGGCTCACTTCCCGGACAGCACTCGGACTGGAGTCGAAGACGCGCTGGCACTACACCAGCCAATGGGGAGAGGAGCGAGACCCCTTGCGTGTCTTCACGTACTCACCCCTTTTTCAGATCGACTTCCATTTATACTAGTTTTTTTTCTTCTTCTTTTTTTAGTGGGAGGAGGCTCACCGAAAATCGATGGTGAGAGATAGCCAGCCGAGTAAAGGCCCACGGATCCTTGAAATCGAGGAAAGTCATTCGTCCTAGTGATAAGCGAACTTAGCCCAAGTTGCAGCATTTCCTCTTGTGGTATCTTGGCTTTTGGGACCTGTGGATGCTCTCAAGGCCGGCCCTAGCTATTTCTGTGCCCTGTGCAAAAAGACTCCCGACGCTCCACCACCCACCCACGCTCATGTTGATAGGATGAGCTTCCACTGAAGTAAAACCGAGGGTGGCATCCATTATTACTCCATTCAGACACGTTTCGGCGCCCCTGGTGAATCTGTACATGTGGCACATGCCTAAGGCCGGCCCTGGATGCACCTGGCAACACTTGAATATTTTAAAACGCCTGTGCCAGCATAGCTGTCGGAGACGTTTTGGCAGTAGTTCAATTGGGCCAAGAGAAAGGAGGATCCGGTGAGATTTCCCTTATCATCGATCAAGGTGCAAGGGGAAAGAAATTCCAAAATTTCCATCCTGCATTTCCAACGTCGCATTTTGATATATTTGAAAGGTTTATCGTGCTATTTATTTATTAACTGTATGGCACGGAATGCACAGATTCTCTCGGCTTGATGCTGCGAAGCAGCGGGTTGGTTCCTCTGGGTTCAGCGTTCTAAGAAACGAAAAAAGTCAGACACGGGTTTTGATCACTATCGGCATGTGGGATCAGATTCTCTCTAGAAACCGGTTTCTTCTGGAGTTTCCTTTATCTCCGCAGCTGGCGGACAGGGTCTAAAAGGAGAAAAGGATCGACCTCGAAAGTACTGGAATGAAGGCTGGAGCTTTCTCTAAGCACCGAAGCGACGAAATCTGGAGCGAACGGGTTCTAGCTCCCCACCCCTCCTTCCCTTTCCAGCCCCACTCCCAACCCCGTCGACAATATACAAGGTGGCTACGAAGCCACGATCGATTTCTTTTATGTTGATTCGCGGAGAAGGATTTATGATTGACAGGTGTTTGTCCAAAACGTGATATCGCTCGTACGTCGCCTGTCCACCGTCGCGATGCTACTCCCACGGAGGTAGCCCAAATGCATCGCACAGCATTTATCGGGTTCCTTTCGACTGCAGCGTAGATACAATTTCGCAGATCCCGCAAGTCACGAACCTTGCAATTCCCAAGTCCCAAACAAAACCGTTCGTTGATGGCGAAATGGGGTGGCGGACCTGGTATATGAATGCACCTATTTCGTTGTGGAAGGTGACTTCGTCGCAAAAAAGCCACGTTCCGTTAGATCCTTATTTTCGTGGTCCAGGTCGAGAAGTGAACACGCATGATTTGTTCACAATCAGACTTATATTTACATCTATTTTACCAAATTCATTCTTCATTATCATTCCACCGATGTGCAACTTCTGCTTCGAGTAAGCCCAGAAATGTAATTTAAATAATTATTAATCATCAAAACAGATTGAAACGTTTTAACAACCAATTTTATTTCTTCTCGAATCTTGCTAGATGCCAAGAGATTCATGTACGCTGTGTGTGTGTGAGGGCGAGGCAACCCAGCCTCCAACCCCTTTCCTCTCACATCGCGGCTAAATCTGGAAGACGGAACCAGTTTTTTAAGTCTGGGCCAGCACCGAAGACGTGGAGGAATTTCAACCGTGGCTGCCGAGGATCCGACAACAACACCAAAAAAATTTTATTGGACACTGTCACATCCTTTGACGGCTCCTGCCTGCTCGAAACTCATCCGAGCGAAATCACGGAATCCGCTTAGAAAATGAGGATGAAATATCCCGTTTTATTCGCTCCATGTGTGGCTGGAAAACCGCAAGTGAGAACTAGTTAATAGGTATTCAAGCTGTGCAGGATGCTGGATGCAGCAGTACGCGGCAGCAGTAATTTCACGGATGACAGGCTGCTTTCACCGTACTTCTGCCGCTTTTATTTATTTATTTGCTACATTGCAGGATTTCAGCGCAAAAGCTGGACATGCCGGATGGGATTTCTCAGCACCGCACGCAGTCACAGCATCCAACACGAAAATAATGCACGTGGCCGAGAGTGGAGCTGGTACCGGGAACCGGTACCACTATTAACTATCGGTTCTCTAGCTCAGGACTGGATTTTGCTTGTTCTCAACCACCTCTTTAAAAAAAAATCGCACGGTGGCCTCCCCAAATTGAAAATGTCAAATTTCAGCGCTCAAACAGTTCCTGAGTTATCCCCCCAGGGGGAAAAGTAAGTCGGAGGTCAATAGTCGATTGACCCGCCCCCCGACTATCTTAGGGTAGATAGTCGGGGTAGTAGGGTAATTGAGGTAGAAAGTGGCCACTCATGTTCATGGTAAAGAGAGTGGTTTTCACAGGAAAAAATAAATTTCAACCTGGGAGCTCCGGCACTTGAAATTATAATTAGTTTTATTCATCTGGAATAATTAAATTAGCAGAAGGCCAACTCTCTTTTGCACCATTGATACCTTTAAATTATTAGACCGTAAACTTCCTCCAGTAAATACAAATAAACCAATAAATATAAATATAAATATAAATATAAATATAAATATAAATATAAATATAAATATAAATATAAATATAAATATAAATATAAATATAAATATAAATATAAATATAAATATACACACCCGTGATGATAAAAGAATACGCGAGATACGCCCAGAAGTTGCACCTCTCCGCCAGCGACCCCGACACCAGGGTGGCCGCGGTGGCGGCATGCACGAAGTCGAAGAACCAGTGGCCGAACTCGTGCTCGGGGAGGCCGGAGCTGGCCCAGTAGGTCCAGCCCATGAAGCCGTTGCCGGAGTGGCCGAAGGCGAGGGGGAAGCCGATCAGCCAGTAGGCGAGGCTGCCGATCACTGCAATTTGTAGTTTAATGCGGTATGTGTTAAATAATGTTTTTTTTTTTTGGCAGTATATATATTTTTAATGATATAATTTCGAGATTGTGCGAGACTCTTCTTTTTGCATTTATTTCAGATGAATGAGCATGTTCTTTATCAAGTTTTAAACAAATTCACTCAATGCCTCAGATGCGATAATGCAGTATTTAAATATCAGTTAACTTCTTATGACCTAAGCTGGAAATGTTAAATTTTAACTAATTTTTAATATATATATATATTTTTTATGGTCCTTTGGCCTCAAGACAAATCCTCGTACCTGGTTAGCGCGCCCGTTTTTCTCGATCAACTAACTTTCAAAGCGTTGCATTTTTTATATTTACTTAATTAAATATTTTATTTTACTTTCGGGAACTCACAGCAGTCGAGCAGATTCTTGATGAGGATGTTGGTCGTGTTCTTGGAGCGCACGGACCCGGCCTCCAGGAAGGCGAAGCCGGCCTGCATGACTGTTCAAACGAAAAAATTTTACTTTAAATATTTTGTATTATAAAATTATAAATAAAGTTTCCAGGTCAAAATTTGAGCAAGATGTGAAAAACGTTAGAGAAAGAGTAATGATAAAAAATTGCAGTTAAACTAGAAACAACATTTCTGGTAAGTAAAGTGTTTTCTTTTTTATATACAGAATGTGAAACCATTTAGTGATAACGAAATTTAAAAAATAAATGATAAATTTCAAAAAGTTAAATAACAAAAACGTACAGAAGATGATGATGGACATGGTCATAAGAAAGAACTCGTCGGTGGAGAGGCCGAGTCCGGACAGGCGGATGGCGACCTCCTGGACGGTGACGTTGTCCAGGTTCTGGAAGTAGTGGTGGAGGGAGTCCGGATCCGGATGGAGGATCCGTTCGTCCAGGCCCTGGAAGATCTCCTTGTGCATGCCGAACTCCCTGTAGTAGTCGAGGCTGTCTCCGTGCATGACTGAGTGCGCTTCGTCCTCCTCGGGGTCGACTTCCTCGCCGCTCCACGCGGGCCGAGCTGTCGCGGCGGAAAAACGCGGTGAGGATTTTTTTTCGCGGGATTTCGCGGAAGTTCGCGGGATTTGGGATCACGCGATGACTTAAGAAAAATGGTGCTACGACCGTTTTCCTTCGCATAGATAGCTCAAATAAATGAATTTGAGAAAAGGGCAGGTGGCGGGAGGGAGTTGTCCTGCGAATCGTCCTAACGAAGCACTCTCAAGGAGTTACTCGATTAAATTCGCCCTGAAAACTCCTCATGGTGTCGAAGGATGTCGAGAAAAGTTTCAAGGTCGTATGACGAGCTGATGCGGGGAAAGCTCGTCCAACGGGAACGAGTTCGGGAGACTAACCGACCGTGCTGCCATCTCTTGGGAGAAGAGGGAAATTAGCGGGCGTTGACATTCGCAAAGGAATGCAGCTAGGTTCATCTTCATCCTATTTGTTTTAATGGAAAAAGCCGGATCTCGTGTCATGCGAAGCTGCATGCATCGTTCATTTTGACCCATTTCGGCCCATTTCGTCTCATTTCGACCCATTACGTCCCCTTCGCGACACCTCTTCGTCCTTGTTCACGTGTTTTCGAAAACTCTTGTTTACGCTTTGAGAACCTATCTCGTCATTCGTGACGGGAATGCCCGAGTCTATTCCCCGCTCATCGACCGGTTTGGACCAGTTTCCTTTCTCGGCCGGGCAAAGAAGCGAAACCCCGTCAGGCGATGGCCGGATCTGGATATGACGTCACAGGGCCATAAATTTTCCAAGCCTCGCGAGCTTTCTCGCGACGAGCGACGCACGAGCCCGAGTTCGTGGAGAAATTCGTCGAATTTCGGACGAGAATCTCAGAACTCATCAGTAATTCATTAGGAATCCTTCATGAATTCCTAAGGAATTCTTAAATACATAAATACAACGATGACCCGTCTCAGCCTTACGTAAGACTTCGGTCGCCTGGCACGTGCTCGTCCTGCCTCCCCCTTCCCATCCTCCGATTGGTCCTTCCTCTCCCTCTCCCCTCTCCCATTGGTCGGGGACCCAGTGACGTCACACCGTCCGCTCCACGGTCGCGGATCCCAAGTCTTTTTTTTTCCCTCGAAGCCTCGCGAGCGCACTCGTGCATTGAACATGCGTGCGATTTTTACTGCCAAATATAATGGGATTCATTTTGCGCAATCGATTCTTCGCCGGATCGAGACGACTCATGATGATCATCGCCAAGGTCTCACGATGATCATCATGAGATCATCACATTTCCGAATTCGACCGAATCGGCCGGCAGCGCAGCTCCACGATGCGGCAATCGACAAATCGTGGCCCGCTTTTGTGACTCGTTTGGCCAACTGTTGGCCGACTCTTGGCCGACTGTTGGCCAACTCTTGGGCAACCACTGGACTGGTCCTACCTTTTTTTCCTGCCTATTCGTTTTCGGTAGATCGAACACAAACCATCGACTGAAACTCCCCAGTCGGAGTCAAGGGCGAAGAACTGGACCCGTACTGGACCGGACGGCCCAGTACGCGTCCAGTACCTCAACGAACGATTGACGAGTTGCAGAGATTTCAGCAATTCAGAAAATCGTGTTTAAACTCGCGCTCAAACATCCGGCATCAAGCATCCAGCATCAAACATAAGCGGACGAAAAAAAAATAATTTCAGACTCATCCGAGTTTCCTCGCGTAAAAAGTAACAAATTACGTGAAACCTATGTGTTAAATGACCGTGAAAACAGGAATCTATACATTTATGGGAATCGTAAGTGTGCGTGAATATTAATATTTAAAAAACATATATATATATATCAATAAATATGGTACTGACCGAGGAAGATGAGGAGCAAGCAGGACCTCGCGCACCACTTCATTTCTCACAGAGGAATAAATCTCTTCGGGTTCCCGCTTTCCCACTTATAGTGAAACCGTTTCGAGGGATCACGCTCACCTTCGACGAGAACGAGTTTTTTTTTCTCTCTAATTAGTGAGAGAGAGAGAGAGAGAGACGGAGAGAGGGTTGAGAAGTGACCTTTGGGAATGGACTCGAGGGGAATTCGGGCTGGGGTTATATACATCTGATGGGATTCAAATAAGATGAAAAATAAAAATGGTATAAGCGATTCGAGATATGGTATAAGCGATCGGGCGACCTCGGGGGGAGATCCAATGTTTTCGCTTTATCCTTCCGGATCGATCGGGATTCACGGAAGTGTTTTTTTGCTTTTTTTTTGTTTACCCCTTTCAATTTTTTTTTTTTGTTTCCTGAGATCGTTCCGCTCTCATTTTTCTAATTTTTTCCATTTTTCATTTGGTCCGGGAGGATGTCGTTCGGGGTGTCCCGAGGTTGGAAGGGGGCGTCCCGAGGATGGAAGGGGGGAGGGGGGCGGAGGGGAGGGGGGGGGAGTCCCGTTGACGAAATCCGGAAATCGAATCACAAATAGCGAGGCGATCCGGAATTCAGAATCGGACCGAATTGATTGAGGGCATTCGGGGATTGAGGGCATGAACACGAGAAAAAAAAGTCCTACGTCTCCATCGCCGACGTAATTCGTCATTGAAGTACTTCGAGACCACGAAAAAAAAAACATGTTTCTTCGTTGATTCGAACATGTCGAACTTCTCACTCAACGGCATTCCGACGAGCAAAGGATCTTAAGCTAGGGATCTTAAGCCAGATCTCCAATTAAGAAGAAACCTTGAAGTGACTCCCTCGCACGTCTGCAAGGTCGTTTTCGGGAAAATTCGTCCCGTCGGGGACAGGGCATGTGAAGAGCGGGACAGGTGAAATCAGGATAGGTAAAAATGGGACAGGTGAAATAGGGACAGGTGCGGTTCCCATCCCTACCTCCGGGGAATCACCTCAGAGGAATCACCTCTGAGGAATTTCTTGTGAAATTCGGAAGAAATCGTCTTTGCCCTTGTCTGGACTGAACCGCCTTGAAGAGAATCAATTAAGGTTTTCAAGGTGAAATTTGTCTGCATCCCTTTAATGCCCTTCTCCATCCTTAATGGGCGAGGCCATGTGGGCTTCTAATGAATCACATTCGCGGAATAGCTTAAAAAAGAAAAATGTTAAATTTCTCTTGAATTCCAGAAGGTCTCGAACGGCATGAAGACGTTTCTCCCGGGGGAGAGATATCTTCGTGCGATGTCTTCAGGCGACGGGGAGAAAAAAGGGCAAGAAATGCGGGCCGGAGAAACACGACCCCGAAAGAAGAAATCCGTTTATTCAGAGCGGCGTAATGTGACGTCTGTCAAGGGACCGTTACCCGCCTCGCCTTTCCCATATGCGACGTTCGAAAAGAATCGCTCCATTAATAAGCGAACGGAGTCGCTCGGTTTATGTCACCCGCTGGTTTATGTCACTCCTCTGCTTGCCCAGCCGTTCGTATTCATGTCGACTCACTGGTTGTCCTTAGTCGATGCTGTTGGTCGCACGACTTCTCATGCAGACGGAAAATATTTGCAAAGCATTGGCAAATATTTTGGCCGAACGAGCTATCGCCGTTGATCGAGATTCGGACTGGCGGGGTGAGAGACTTAATTCTATCAATCTGCCAAATTTCATCTCATAACTCATCGTACTTTTAGAGAAAAAATTCGGATTCCTAATTAATACTCAGAGTTAAGCCGGACCCCGCTTCCGCCGAGAAGGAGAGCGGCAGAAAGAAAAGCGTTTTGAAAATGATAAAAGGGGTCAGGAAAAAAAGTTCACATGAAAGGGTAAAAATATAAAAATTACAATAAAAATGAAATTTAGAGGGAAATCCGATGCCAGTGAAGAGTGAAATCCTGCATCTAGAAAATCAGGCAGCATGGAATGTGAAAGCGAGAAGAAAAGTCCATGAAAGTGACAGTAAAATTCAGCCGAATTGGAAAAGCACCTCTTTCAACATTAATTTGATTTGTTTCGATTTAATTTATTTCATCATTTTCATGCGGTCACCATGCCCAGCCGTTCAGCGTTCGGAACTCGTGGCAGGACCATTAACCCGTTAATTCACGGGCTAAAGCCTACACCGACGCATCCCCGAGAGTGTGTTACGTCGACGCGACGTCCGAATTTCGCGGATTTCGCGTCAATTTAGCGGATGTCAGACCTAAAGATTGGATTCAATTCTTGCATTTGAATTTAATGAAAAGTTTCGTTTTTTTTTCTTAAAATGACGCGCTTCTCTCAAGTTTCATTTAAATGACCAGCCGCGATAGGTCTTTCGTTTGTATAGCATTAATAGGAAAATTATGGGGCATTTATAGGGTACTAATGGGAAAATTATAGGGGTGTTTATAGGATATTAATGGGAACATTATGGGGCGTTTATAGGACATTATTTCTAGGCTTCCCCGAGAGTTAAGACATCTAGGAGAGAAAAAGATGGTTCAGCTTTTTCTCGGCCACAGGTTTCTGCCGACGTCGGTCGGGTGTCCTGTTTATCAAAAATCAGGGAAAGACAAGTGGGACAGGCGTGAAAACAAGCAGAAACATGAATGAAACATGCAGAAACATGCATGAAACATGCAGAAACATGCAGAAACTTGCAGAAACATGCATGAAACATGAAGAAGGGCGCGGATAAACTGAAGGATTAACCCTTTCACCTTTCCCGGGGGATCATCCGTTTTCCGGACCTGTCCGACGGGATCTTCTGCCGGGATCTTCCCATCGATCAGGGAGAGAAAAAAAAAAATAATAATAATAAAACAGAAAAACAGGCGTGATGTAAGGCAGAAAATATTTTTTTCTCACGGCCGAGTGCGTTCCGTCGCAGGAGAGAGACGCAGAATCATCTCGATTTCGGAGAGACTGGAGCCAGCCGTTCATTTTGTTTGAAACCTATTTTTTTTTTTATGAACAGATTTATTTCATCGCAGGTTTTTTTATTTTTCTCAAAATAAACACAAAAATTTTCTTCGAATTTTCTTCCACTTTTCAATAAAAGCACAACTGGTCGCCGCACCGGATTTCTAATGGAAAAAGAAAAATTACTGGAAATCGACTATTTCGCCTTAACGCAACGCCCGGATGAAACTGCCGTGGAAGAAATTCGAAGAGATCTCCAAATCGGTCCTTTTCACGCTTTCACCGATTATTTAAATTGAGAAAATGACTTCACCATCCCGGCTGACAATGGAGCCATTTCCGCGGAACCTTCACTCTTCATACGTTTCCAAGCGAATCACAATTTCATCCGAATTCGTCGAGCTGAAGCGATTCTATCAGCCATGATTGAAAAAGGAAGTTAGAGAACGGAGGAGGGCTGGGAGTGGAGGTGACACTGGAGGTCACACTCCCGCGCCGTCCTTCCAGGTCAGCCGAGACCGACTCCGCTTCCCCGTTTTCTTTCTTTGGGTATCAATTTCCAGCGACTTTTCACAAATGCAATTCAGGATTTCCTTGGTTTTCCTGAGTCGGCAGGGACGAGAAAGACCGACGACTGCATCGCACGACCGCTTCAGTTATGCCTTGCGAAATTTGCCGGAGATGTAGCCTGTTCGTTCGAATGCGAACAAGGCTGCCGCGATCCACGACTCGAGTCAAAGTTGTAAACGAAATTCTATGACGAAATCTGACATCAGCAGTTCCTTCAGAAGACCGTGGGACATTTTGAATATCGAGAAAACTCTGGATCGAAGCCGAAGACGACCAGAGAAAGAAAACGGGGAAGCGGAGTCGGTTTCGGCTGACCTGGAAGGACGGCGCGGGAGTGTGACCTCCAGTGTCACCTCCACTCCCAGCCCTCCTCCGTTCTCTAACTTCCTTTTTCAATCATTGCTGATAGAGAATCGCTTCAGCTCGAGGAACTCGGATGAAATTTTAAAATTCACTCGGAAACGTCCTCATAGCGAGCAGAGATACTAAGGTCTTATTTTTTTTGCCATGCCCTGTAGGTTTCTAGGCAATCCAGGCAGAAGAAAATAAATTGAAACTCAGGGCTAGATTATCGGTGCGATTCGACCAGTTTCGTCGAACCACCAACAGCTAATTCAACCTGCTATCAACACATAAGGCCAATGATATTAAAAAGAGAAGGGATTACTTCCCATTTCAAGGACGACTCCAGCTCAAGTACAGCAAGTGCATGCCATCGATTGTCAATGATCGGGGGGAGGGGGGCTTGAGGGGGGGGGGGAGACGTGAGGGGAGATTCTTAGTTCAAACGTATCATTTTATATTTAATAACGCTTGGTTTCAGGGAAAAAAATTAATGTCGTTGATGATGTTATCATGTTTCCGTTTCAAATTTGTTATGGGATGGAGCATAGGCGGGGCCGGGCGTGGACGGGTCAGGTGTGCACGCCGCGCCCGGGACCAAGGCCGCGCTCACGTGAGTCGCATCGCATGGCTCCCCGCTCGTTATCCACTGGTCCTCGCCAGCCGGCCTTCGTCTCGACACTGCGTGTATCTTTAATCGGGTTGTTTCGGTGATTTTTTGAGTCTTTTAGGGAATGCTTCCGACATGCTGATGTCTCGGTTTTCGAGGCTAGGGAGGGGAGGGATTCCACCTGGGGGGGGAGGGATTCTCCACCTGGGGGGAAGGGATTCTACCTGTGCCGTCTTCTTCGGTAGCAGGTCCGACTTCTTGGGTATGGGTCGACACGTCGCTTATTTTGATGATTACCAAAAATAATTAAAAGAAATAATAAAGTGAGCGAAACAAGAAAAAGTATTATTTAACGAAAGGATCAAATTATCAAGAGACTAATTGATGAGTCCTAATTGATATCCGTGTCCATGCGCTGCTTTATGTGACTTGCCACAGGATAGGGTGGTCAGCAGGTCGTTAAGATGCGTATTCACCAAGGGAGAAGCAGATTTCCCCATGCTTTCACTGTATGGCTGGCCGCCGGCCTGACGATTTCGATGCGACCATGAACGATCCATTTAGCTACTTGCATCGCCGGACGATGCAGGTGGAAATGATTCCATTCTTTCGGACGGAAGGCGAGAAAGGAGCCAGACGGGAGGAAAGGTCGTCGTCGAGACCTCGGGGAGAAACGGGCAATGTCCATCGACCTGTTGGAGATTCAGACGGTGATTATGTCGATCATGGATGGCTGATGAGCGATCGGCGAGTTAATCTCTCCCGAATATTCGCATTTTAATTGCCATCCTTTGAGGAAGAGTCGATTGGAAATCTATGGATTATTGGTAAATTATAATTTTGTAACTGGAAAGAAATTGTGAAAGGCAGGATGGAAAAAGTCGCAGCAGCGCGAATACGGAAAAGGGACGCACGTGGAAGAGGGGCGCACGTGCACGAGCGCTTCCTGCTTGCATCCCGGCAACGTGAGATGAAGAAGTTCGTTAGCATCTCAATTTCAATTGGAAAAAAAAGTCTAAGATGCCATTTCACTGAGAACTAAGTTTTGACTAGCTGCAGATTAGTCATGGAATGCTTTCGCCGTTTATCTCAAATTGTATCTTTTGCACATACGCCCTTTTTGCAGAGAACTCATCGTTCAAATATTGAAGAAGACTGTTCCGCAACTACGGGGGGGGGGGGGGGGGGGGGGGGGGGCCCCNGGGGGGGGGGGGGGGGGGGGGGGGGGGGGGGGGAAGGGGCACGCAAACAAGGCTCTGTGATGCAGGCTCGCTTGGGACTCCGTCGAGATTACTGATACTGCTGCGATCGCGACTGTTGCGACTGCGACGGCACGAGTGTCGCGGAGGGGCGCTGGCTTCCCGTCAGCAGTCACTTATGAGCGTAAACAGGATTTCAACAGGAGTTTTGGCGGGATTTTAGCTCGTCGTTCTAGTTCGTGCCTCGAACAATTTCCGATGACGATCGCACGGGAGACGCGGCCGTCAGCAGCGACACGAACGAGGGACGATCGAAGCCGCCGAGATGAGCGGCAGAGCCCTTCCCGGGCCGGCCTGCTCGAGGAGGACTCTATCGGGAAGGCTTTCGGCCTGCCGAAGGTGGCGGCGATCTCATCGAAAATCTTCCGGGCTTTTTCGTGGAAATTTTCCCCGAAAGCCGGAAAGTGGGCGTGTCGCCGATTTCAAGGAGTTCTTTGGAAAAATTCCTTAGATCTCGCTGTGGGAGTCTCCGAAGATTTTTAATCAATTCGGAAAACCTGTCGAAAAATAATTTTTGAGCCCTCCTCGTTCGTCGTCGACGTTGGAAAACTTTTGCAACTTTTCCCGAGACACTTTAAATTTTATTTTATTTTTTTAAAGAAATCAATTCGAGTGAAATTTTCCTTCAACCCTGAGCGCTCGCCAATCCTTGCAGCGTTAAGCAAATTTAACGCCAATAAAATGGCCAGATGCCTAGGAATCACTGATGATCCTATTTTCAAGGCTAATTAAGTACATTCGTGAACGAGCGTTATCATCGTTACAAAACTCTCGGACACTCTCGGAATGACGTCATTAAAATGACGTCATTCCGACGATTCGGCTCAAGTGGAGACTGCCCGAATTACTGCGTCTATATGAAATGAATCGCCTCCGCACAAACGCTGAACAGTTGACTGGGTGATATCGTTCGACTGTGATTCATTCATCGCCTTTCAAGGAAGTATTAGTCATATTTTGTGGTTTGGTAGCTTTTTTGGGCTTGAGTTCTCCACCCACATCAGAAGCTAGACACCTTTTTAGTTGAAACGGGTTGGGGGTTGAGGCTCGAACCCATGCACCCACGCAGTTTGGAGGTGGAGGGCAGGCGTGATTGCATGGATGCTCCACAGATGGCAGGGCTGCGACGGAGCCTGTTTCCGATAGCCTTAACACGTTGACGACCAGCCTATTTTTGCTTTTCCGCCGCGTGGGACCACGCGCATTTTTTTTGTCAAAAAAAAAAAATCTGCATCCTGGCATCAGGACGCATTGTCGCCAACGTGTTAATTGCGTTTAACCGGTCGGGATTCCAATACGTTGCTCGCCTGGGTGCGAAGGGCGAGTGAATTCCCTCGACACTAGAGGGGCTACATCTCAAGCGACCTAAGTCAAGGCGAGTTAATGATGCGATCGTGGATCGAGTCGGTCGATGATCGACCCTCCTCTGTTTCGTTGACGTTGCTGCCGGTGCTTGCCAATATGGCGCGAGGGTTCATTCTACGCCGGTGCTTGCCAATTTTTTTTTGCAATAGTTGTTACAGTTGCCCGAGTCACTGCAACGTAGTTAACCTTCGGCGGAGAGCCCGTTTGCGATAAATCGCCGCTCGGTAAAATAAAACCAGATATAACGACCGCATTCGAGTTTCAAAAGGAATTTCGCAATATCATTAAATAATTGCATCCGCATGCCAAAACATGCCCGCCGATCCATCCTCGACGACGCGAACCGCAGAGGCCACCCGGCGTCCTCCTTGGGACCTGGACACGTCGGCCCACCCGAGAGCGGCTCCGTCGCGATCCCCAAACGAGCGAGCGGCAATTACTGTCGAACCTGATCGACACACGGCTGCTCCACTTGCGAAACAGCCATCTATCATCGCAATTCAGGTTCTGTAGCGACGCTAAGAGCCTTGTGAATACTGGCCTTAGCCAGTGTGAACCGCCAGTTCATTCACTCTACGACAGATGACGCTACCGATCGACGCACGATCCTCGTGCATTATTGTTGCTCAGAGGTGAACATACGGGTCCAAAGCGCAGAGCTGACGGGACAGGCAGTTGGCCCAAGACAAAAAAAAAAAAAAATACAGAAAGAAATAAATAAAAAACTAAAATCGCAGCGCGAGGATGGAAATTGGGAGAATTAGATCAGGGAAATTGTTTTTAAATATAAATACCAGGAATTTATTTTCTGCAATTAGCATCTCCGGGAGCAAATCCAATTTACTGGATGTTTTTCTTTGGCAAAGGGTGCAATTTATGCAAGTTTTCGAATGTGTATCTCTCCTCTTGTAATTTTCATTGGAGGTTTCTTTTTTTCTGTGGCGGGAGACTCAGATCAATGCACTTTCTCGGTGGTGGAGTTTCTGGAGAAGAAACAAAAAAGCTATTTTAAAAAAATTCTAATTCCTGTCTTGCAGTACAGCTTCTGACAGAAAATAGCCTCTTCTTGCAGCGATTCATGCTCGTGTAGGAGCAGGATCGTCGGAGTGAACCGGTCAGCCTCCAGAATTAAACATTTGAAGCCAGTGCCTTTCCAACAGTCTTTCATGCCCTTTCTCACCATCGCCCTCGACGGGCAAAGCCAAAAGATCCAGAGACGAATCACTCTTCCATCTCGGCCGAGCCGAGGGAAGAAGAAAAAAAAACTTAATCCCCAACCGAATTCCGCGACCGACGAGGTCTTCCTTGACGCCCGATGTTTTCGCCGACGAAAGAAAAGCCAAGAAACCAAGAAAACAAACGATTTACTCGAAAAAGGTAGAACGCCACATCTGTCACGGCACCTTCACCTCTGCCATCTGCAACAGAGAGAGGAATCACTCGCTCGATACAGAACAACCACACAACGCAACTTCAAACGACTGCGACGGTGTAAGCAGAGTCGAAACGACTCCTTCAGAGTCTGAGTTTCATATTTTTACTCGAGATAAACGTCGCCATGCGATGAAAGCCACCGAGTCGGAGTTACAGTCGTCATCGAGAAGACACGAGTAGAAATAATAAGCAATAATTTATACCAAATGGATAATTATTGAATGCCACACAGTCGCATGGACATGGAGTGATTTGTCGGTCCAGCAAACCCCACCGACGCAACAACTTCGACAAAAGGTTCGGTTTAAAAGTGAGACATAAAAAAAAAATCCCCGCCTCTTTAAACGATTCAAGCGGGGAGAGACCCACCATCAAGCCACGTTTAAGCCATGCTTAAGCCACATTCGACTCATTCTATCTAAGGACCTGAAGCATCCATCGATCGAAAAGGGCGAAACCGTGCCATCCGTTCCGCACGCTCGCCCAAGCGCATAACAAAAAGATGAAAAAGACGATAGAAGCAAATTAGTACGCGTGAAAATTATGAAGGACGACGAAACGATACAAAAACAAGATATCACAGATGAACAGCACCATGAAGAAAATAGAAAGAGCGTGATGCTCCTCTGAGAACTGGCAATTTCATCAATAAGAGGGTCGGGAGCGGGAGGAACGACGATCGAGCAACTACGACAATATGATACTTGTCAGCGGATGGTTCCCTTTTGTGAAGGTGAATCTGGCTTCTGCACTGTCCACTTGAAACAGTATATTTTCACAAAAAGTACTATTCTCTAAAGACTTTGAAACTGGCTTAACAACCTGAAATTTTCAAAACAGATTTTGGAAAAGTCATCGAGCCAACTGCCCTACTTCCCGCTCGAGAAAATGCGAAAAGCAACCATCGCCGCAAAACTTTCATTGGGGAAAAAAAAAATGACGGGACGACCCAACCACACAGTTTCTGGCCTCTCCCCCACAATCCACACTTCCCGCCAGTTCCACAAACGACACAGAAGCACCAGTCACCCCCGCCCTCCAGGTAGCAAGAAACCCCTTGACTCACATGCGAAGGAGCTTGTCCTTCCCCCCCGACGCCGCGACGGACCTCGTCGTGGACGGCGCCCAGTCCACCGCGTACACCTCGTCCGCGTGCCCCGGCAGGTCCCTCTCGAGCGCCCTCTTCCCCACGCTCCACACCTTCAGCGTGGAGTCCCCGCTCCCCGAGAGCAGGAGGCGGGAGTCGCTCGACCAGGCGATCGTGTACACGGGGCCCACGTGCCCCCGGAGGGAACCCAGGTACCTGCAACGAGGGGTTCGAGGTCAGACGAGACCGGCACATCCCGATACGTCTATTTAGGATTTACACACATCCACTCACTTTCCCGACTTGGCGTCCCAGAGCTTGATGGACTTATCGAAGGAGGCGGAAGCGATGACTCGGGCGTCGGGCGAAAACTTCACGTCGTTGATCGGCTGCTGATGACCGGTCATTCGTGCTGCAAATTAAGGCAATTCTTTATTGGACCCTCCCGATCGATTCACAACGACCCGAAGCATTCGGGGTTCTCGCCGAGAACTTTCATATACCATTAGCGGCTTAGGAGTCTCCCCCCATAAAAAAAAGCACCTTCCGGCTTGATCAGAAATGAAAATAGAATGGTGTCGGTCGTTTACACGGAAGCAATATCACATCCAGGGTTGTCGATTCCATTTTTCCAGAACCAATCGAAGAATTCAAAATAATAATAAAAACTCCTCACTGATTTTTCATAGCTACCAGTGAAGGGCTGGCGCAATCCACCGATGCATCCGTAGCATCGCCGAGTTTCGTTTTGGCAGCAGCGCAGAGGATCGGAATAGAGATTGGCAGATGCCTCGAATCGCGCATTCGTTGGAGGTGGGAAACAACACAAGGAGGGGGAGGGGGAGGAAAGGTCTTCTTCATGGGACAACGACCGCGTTTGCCCTTTATTTCCCTTTATCTTCCCTCTCTCCCCTAATCATTGGCATTTTCTCTTACCACGAAACCACGAAAAAAGGCAGACTCGAATTTCGCACTTTCTCTCCGAGATCCTGGCTTCCATTCCAGTTTCCCCATGAAATAACGAGAGATCGAGCGAACGAAGAGAAGAAGAAGAAAAAAAAAAGAGGATCCAGACGAGCCATTCCCCATGGCGCAAACCCTCTTACCCTCGCAACTCGATCCGATTTACCGCCTCCACCTCCGCGCGGGTGACGTCCACGAGCGACGGGGGATTCCCCCGAGAGGGGAAAGGGAAGGGGGATGGATGACACCTCGGATGCTCTCGGGGGGATCTTCGCACGCAAGAAACAGCCTTTCCTTTCCTTTCCATGCCTCGCGGTTGCCTTTACCGTAAAAAGCATTTTTCATACTTCCCCTCCCTCTTCCTAAGAGGAGAACGCTCGGATTTTGTATCCTCATTCCTCATTGTCACTTCTGACTGGTTCGCGTGCTGACTGACAAAGGAGCTTAACCCTCGTACCCACTACGTTCAAATAACAGTTTAAACCACAATATCCCCCAACAAGAAACTTAGCGCACCCATGAACCTTTCGGTAACAGGCTCCCCCCCCCCCCCCCCCCCTCCCTTCAGACAGTCACACAGTGCTGTTCAAACATCAGTAGCTGTCGCGTGAGAATTACCCAATGAAGAAAAACTGCATGCTCCAGATCAGTCCTGCATACCCGAGCAGCTGCGTCTTAAAACCGGGCGGCAACAGAAATCCCGGAATCGAAACCGTGCAAGCCCCCCAATTACAGCCACAGCTACGGCCTGGCAAAGAACCCCGAATGCCACGCGCGTCGCGCTCACCCAGCGGCTTCTGCGAGATCTCAGGCGTCCAGAGGCAGAGGGTGAAATCGTCAGACCCAGAGACGAGGACCTCCTTCTCGTGCGAGTTGGAAGTCAGGACCTCCTGATACTTCCTCTCGGCCTCTTCCACCTCCTCCTTCGATATCGCTGCGAGTAAAGAAGATACATCTGGAGGCACTCATCCACACGAAGGCCCATCATTTCGAGGCTGATCACTGTAATCATCGAAGACAAACAGAACATCACGAAACTTCACACGAGATTTAACATGTGCTTCAGCAGCAAGAGAGGGCAAGGATGATGAAGTGACATCAGCAATCTCTGACAGATGGTTGATGTCACTTCATCACTCTACAGAGAAGCCCCTGAATAATTTATCATACCATTTTTACTTTCATAACATCCCGGTTTATCTTTTTTTTTACTTCATGGAAAATTCTGGATTCGTCTCGGAGGGCAGATTTTATCGTAAAGAAAAAAAGCAGCATGACAGAAGTTCAAAATCATCTTAATGGAGATAAGCTTGATAAAACTGGCATTAATTAAAAATCTTTCATCATTCTCCCCAATGAGGACAGATTAAAAAAAAAAAGAAGAGAATGTTGGACGTGCAGTGCCACATTGAGATACTTTTCAGATGCCAGTGCACATCGTCCTACAGACCATTGTAAGTCTTTTGACCAAATTTGAACCCATCCGGAACCATTCTTGTGCATAACACCCATTGAAGAGATATCCCAAAAGTGATATCACTGGATATATATATGGAAGATATCACTGACCTAAACTGGAATCTGAATCCTTCTCCTTGAGGGCATGGCCACTGCACCGCAGGACATAATCGACGTTGAGGGCCAGCGTATTCACCCAATGACCGTGGGTCTCCAGGACGCGGCACAGCACCCCCTACCAGAGCACAGTCGACGATTCAATTCTCGAAATCGACCACTTCCCGAGACACGGACGTCACGGATCGACTCACGTCCTCCGTTCTCCACACCCGTATGGAGCGGTCTTGCGACGCGGAGTAAAGGAGTCCCTTCCCTCCCCATCGAATGCACGTGACGCCTTTCGTGTGTCCGCTGAGAACCAAGATGCATTGGCCTAGGACAGCATCCCAGATCCGGATGTCTCCGTCCTTCCCGGCGCTGGCCACGCGACGGCATTCCGGGTTTCTGAAAGCGTTTCAGAACAAATAGGTTACATGCAACCGAGGTTTCAGGGATGTCTGACCGTTGAAGTGTTCCCTGGGATATGAGATAGAGTTCTGGGAGGACAGAGCTTCTTTTTTATCTGCTTCAGAGGCTTTAAAGGAATGCATCACCAAGAAGTCTATACTGAAATAATAGCATCAAGGGTCCTTTACCGATGACAAACATTGGTTTTGCTGGAAAGTATAATTAAAGAGCAATTTGGGCCACAGGAATCATCATTTGATTAATCTTTCTCATTCTGATACCTCATGTGATCAAAGAATCATCAGACGGGAACATGAAATCCCATCACCTTTCTGCCCACAATGGGGAAAAGTTTTGATTCTAGATTGTCATCTCCTTGCCTTTCAAGAACAGATATACTGTGTACAGGCACACTACATTCTCTTCAAAAGAATTGCCACAGATATTATATACCAAAGAAAATGAAAATCTAGTGCCGGACCTATGAAGCGGCTCCCAGACGAGGGAGGTGATCCACTGCTTGTGCCCAGTCATTCTCTTTCCAATCTGCTTCCCTGTCCATGGGTCCCAGATGAAAACTTCTCCTGCTTTGTCTCCTGATGCCAACTTCCTTCCATCAGGACTCCAAGCCAAGGCCAGAACCCATTGTCTATGACCTACAATAAAAAATTCCTTATCTTTCATTTTACTGCAGCAAAAGTCCCTAACCACATTTTCCTTTCTAAATTTCATTATGACTGTAGTACACTGGACCATAAAGTGTCTGACCACTAATGGGGTTGAATTCTCTGCTGTCATGAGCTAGGGTGTCAAACAAAGATTAATTTTCCCTGCATATCAAAACTGAGGAAGGGAGAAAAATAAATCCAAGAGCCTTTTCTTCCTCAAGTAATTACAATTCATTTCATTTAAAATAAATAAGAAACATGATCCTAAGCAACTCTGCTAATAGATTTAAGCTGAGTATAGTAAGATATCAAACATCTGGTTACAGAAGAATGGCTTCTTCAAACAACATGGGATCAAATGCCATTGCATGGTACCCAAATCACATTGCCTCACTGACACAAGTCAAATAAGAAACTTTATCTTATCTTTAAATAAATAAATAAAAACCTTTCTTCTGGAAATGAAGAGAGGGGAAGGTTTGCATGTGCTGGAACACAGTCATCCCATTCAACAGAATCTATCCTCTTGATAGTACAAGTATGATGGTGACATGCAGTTCGTTATGCACAGAAATTGCATAACAGCAACATGTAACACATTATCAAAGTTCATGCACCAATAAATGAGATACCTAGATGGTACAAGACAGAAATTAAATATGATACTTTTCCAATAATATAAAAACAATAGAAGTATAGAACCTCTATCAGTCTTCTGGCAGGCAAAATTTTTGCAACTCAGAGCATTAGCATTACCCTCAACCAAGTTTACCAACTTGTCATAATGATTCGACTCACTTCTCATGATAAATCCTTCAGTATTACATACCTAATGAACCCTGAGTACTCAACCTTTCTATTGACAGGAGAGCCATGGTGTAGCTAGCAATACATACCCATTATAGAATATGTTGAAAGGAATGTTTTGTAACATGGTCCTTCCTATAAAGAGCATATGTCCATGACAATAGAACATTTAATTTGGAGAAGTGTAGCAACATCTAGCAACTGGGTCTGACTTCCTTTCCTAAATTATTGGAAATGCAATTTCTGCTAATTGTATCAAGAAAACTAAGGAGTATTAGTCCCCTCAAAGGCAACACCCAAAAGAAAGCTGGGGATCTGGATGTTTTTCTAAGGTTTCAAACAATGAGCATACAATCAGATTCTCCTTTGGTAAGTGTCTAAATACAGATCCATGAATGACATCTCTTCCTTTTCACTTAAAATAAAGTTTTCTAATCATGGCAAATAAAGGGAACAGCTTATGAGGTTGAAAATGGGCAAAGCCACCTTCATGTAGGAAAACAATACCTCGACATGTGAAAAAGGGAGTTTGGGTGGAGAGATCCCAGAAGCGGACGGTAGTGTCACCCGATCCGCTTGCCAAGCCACGACTGTCTGGACTGAAGCACACAGATATGACTGCTTCAGCATGTCCAGGTAATGAGCTATTTAAAAAAATTAGAAAAATATTTTGACCCATAATAAAACAAACAAGGAAAATTATGAATTCTAGTCTACCTTGTACATCTGGTGACAGGTTGGACGCGGAAAACGGCCTGCGGCTGATAGACGATGTGTACCACTTTCTCTGGGTTCAGCTCCACCTTGGTGTCAGCCAGAGAGCTGGTGATCTCTTGGCCCTCCACAAAGAAACAGAATGGAACTGGCTCTTCCTAGAAATGGAAAAAAGTACTTCCTCACAAAAAGTACTTCTTGTCTCACGGTTTGCCTGAAAGCAGTAGCACCACACTCACATTTTGCAGAAATGCATTGCAGATGAGAGACAACTTATCAACTCTAAGGTGCAGTGGAAGGTCAAAAGGGGCTCCAAGTGCTTCTCCCGATTCGGATTCCAGCTGGGCCAGAATCCGCTGCTCGCTTTCAACGTCCTCTGTCTCCATGTCTTCTTGGACCATCTCAAGCCAAAAACACTATTGTTCCATCTTCATGATAAATTCCCATCAAGGTTGCAAGAGAATTCAAGACCTTAAATTTCCATTGACCTAAAGGTATCTAATGGACACTAGGTTCCTCTCAATTAAAATCAATGCAGAATTTAGATGGCAACTTTCCTACATATGTCCCAGTGGCAGTTCATGACATGCATCTGTAGTAGTTCCTCCTCTGTCTCCACTGACAGACCACTACTGCTGCATATTGCAAGCTGCCACTGATATGGACCTGTTGGGCCCAGTGGCATTCCATGTTTCAGTTAAGCATGGAACATAGCATTCGGTTGGTAAGTTTGTGTGTTCAAACAACCAAGTCAGACAGAGCATGTAGCCTGAGATCTAAATGGGAAGGACCATTCAATCTGGCTTTAACTGGTGTTCCAGTACCTTTGGAATTCACTGAATAGGACACTACCATTAGGCCATACTCAGTCTTCCCTCAAGAAAATACTGTTGTAAAATCATAAAGTGAAAACCAATTCCTTGCTTTCATGTCCTGGTAATTTACAACTCCTGAATGAACCCAATATGAAGTTGGAAAAGAAGAGAAAATCGAGCCCGGGGGCTCAGAATAGCACGATATTTATTTCACATTTGTCTGACAGCACACTCTCGTTGAATCAGTCCAGGTACTTCGATATGTCCCTTAGCCCAAACACAGCATCAAGATCTGCAAAGGAATTCCTAAAGCCACACTTATAACAATGCCTATTAGGCCAAGGCAATCAAGTGCAAAGATGAAGTCACTGCAGAAGAGACATAAATACATTCAACCTGAGATTAAATGAATGCCCTCTTATCGCTCAGTGTCAATGAGACAGATCAGAAATAAATTTGCTGAAGCAGGTTGAGCTAAGTGAAGATGAAGTGAGGAAAAAACTAGTAGCTTATACACCTTGCAAGTGGGGAAAAGTTGCATGTGGAACCAAAATGGGTTGCAGTGACCTGCACCTTAGAGAATATCAGATTAAGGATAATATATTGCACAGTACAGAGAACATATACCTTCAGAGCTGTAGCAACCCATACACAGAAAAAGTTTCCAAGGGAGGATCTGCCATTAAAAGAATTAAATAGCTATCAGCATTTTCTGGATGTTTCCTGCTATTATTTACCATAAAACATTTCCCTGCAAGAATGAAAGTGACACCCTGCATAGAAAGACAAGCAAATGGAAATGAACATTTCAAGCCCTTTCCAGTATATGAATGAATTCGAACCATGATGAAATTGCCACAGAAAGAATATCATGATTATGAGGAATGAAACCATTTTGATTTCCTGAATATAATTTAAACAGCAACCTTGAAAATAAATAACATAGCATTCTATACATTTGCTCATTAGGAGCACCAATATAGGAATCTCTTGAGAAATAGCTGTCCCTCTACTTAGGAAAGTTGAAACCAGCAATTAGGAGGTATTAGGCTCATGCACATATGCAGCATTAAAAAATTCATTATCCAGGCACATCAGAAATACCTTCAAAGGTAAAATATAATAGTCATCCCCTCTGGAACCAAGACACAAAAAACAATGGCAAAAATTCAAATAATTATGAAAATAGACTTTTCTTTTCTTCCATGTCATGTTCAGCTAGGATGAACCCACCACCAAGAAAAAGATTAAAGCATAGAAGAGAGCCGAGAAAGGAAGAGGGGAGAGTGAAAACAAAAACCATAACACTACTCAAACAATGTTGTAGAAAGAGAGGGATACAGCAACATCGTCTCTCTCATCATAGACATCACCACGGAACCGCCTCTCCAGGAACTTTTTCAGTTCACTTGCAACAAACACTGATGATGTCCAACACATGAGAAATAGGATGTCTGTGGCAAAGAGAGCTTCAGTCTGAAATATATTCTGCAGAAGGGGCAGGTAGATAACCAGGAGCTGCCCTATCACAGACCCACCCACAGCAAAGAGAAATGGGCGGTTTGTGAGGAAACCAATCCGAAAGATGGACTTTGTCTGTGATCGGCAACTGAGAGCATTGAACATGTCAAAGAACACAAAACATGTGAAGGTCATAGTTGTGTCACGTGGAGTGATGACATTGTCACTCATTTCTCGCTGGAACACAAACAATGTTCCCAGGACGATGATGGCAGCTGAGAGGAGAACATTGATGATAAGTGAACGTGTGATCATAGGTTGTTTGACGTTCCTTGGTGGCTTCTTTACAACATCTGGGTCCACTGGTTCTAATCCAAGACTCTGAGCTGGAGGACCATCCATGATTATGTTAATCCAGAGAATCTGCATAGCATTCAAAGGATTTGGGATCCCAAGCATAGTGGACAAAGCAATGAGTGTCAGAGCAGCAATGGATGTGCTCAGCTGGAACCGCACAAAGTTTCTGATGTTGTAGAAAATTCCCTTGCCCTCTTCAATGGCAGAGAGGATGGTTGAGAAATCATCATCAACAAGGATCATGTCAGCTGCTTCTTTGGACACATCGGTGCCAGTTCTCCCCATTGCGATGCCAATATCAGCTTTCTTCAAGGCCACTCCATCATTGACACCATCACCAGTCATCCCAACAATGTAATGCTTCTTTTGCAAAGCTTTCACAATGCGAAGTTTGTGCCGATGTGATGCTCGGAAGAAGACATTCACATGGTCCACTACGTTCTCAAACTCAGCATCATCCATATTATCTAATGCCTCACCTGACAAAGCTTCTGTGTAGAGAGCATGAATGCCCAACTGATTTGATATTGCTAAAGCAGTTTCTTCAGAATCTCCAGTCAACATTTTCACATGCACACCACTCTCATTCAAAGTGGCAATGGACTCTAAAACTCCAACTCTAGGAGGATCCATTATTCCCATTATTCCCAAATATGAAAGTGTATTGTAAGTAGCTCCTCTGGCAAAGGCCAGGACTCTCAGGCCCTTCCTTCCCAATTCATGTGCCTCATTTGTGATCTCCTTCTTCTTGCTCTCTGATAGAGGCCGGTTTTCTCCATGATATGAGTATGTGCTACAATGAGTCAATAAGTACTCCAAAGCTCCTTTGACAAAATATAAAGGAGCTGCTTTCGGATCTCCTTTCATGGCACATTTCACAGTCATCATCTTTCGGTCAGAGGAGAAAGGATTCTCCTCCAATCGGATATAGTTGTCACGAGCTGATGCTACCTTCCCTAACTTCAGAGCAGCAGCCAGAATCGCACCCTCAGTTGGTTGCCCTTGCAGACTTCCTTGTACAATATTAGCATTATTACAAACAACTCCTGTTTCCATCATGCGGATAATGCTGGCCTGGGCCAAGGAAGGGTCAGGTGAGCCCTGGAGCTCAATTTTCCCATTCCCACTGTACCCAACTCCTGAGACATGTGCTAAGTAAGCTTCTGATGTATAGATGTGAGTCACAGTCATCTCATTCTGAGTCAGAGTTCCTGTTTTGTCTGAACAAATGACATTAACACAACCCAGAGTTTCAACAGTAGGCAATTTTTTTACAATAGCCTTTCGTTTTGCCATGCGCATGACTCCAAGGGCAAGGGTCACTGTAACAACTATTGGCAAGCCCTCAGGAATCGCTGCCACAGCTAAACTGACACCAATGTTCAACATCCCAAGAATGGGACGACCTTGGATCCACCCTATCAGCATGATGCAGCCAATGATTGCAAAGGAATAGAAGGACAGCTGCTTCCCCAGAGTGTCCATGCTTTTCTGCAGTGGAGTCTTGGGAGACTCCTCTGACTGCATCATTTTGAACATTTCTCCAAATTCTGACTTCTCTCCTGTGCTGATCACAATGCCCTTCCCATTGCCATTCCGAACCAAGGTTCCCATAAATGCGGCATTCATCTTAGAAGAATGATTATTAGTTGATGGCACTGATTGAGTTTTCTTATGTGCAGGGTCTGTTTCACCAGTGAAGCTACTTTCATCTACTGTCAAATCAATGGCCTCAAAAAGCCTCATATCAGCAGGAACACGATCACCAACTTTCAATATCACAATGTCACCTGGAACTAAGTTTCTGGCAAGAAAGTGCTTCACTTCTCCATCCCGAATACATGTACATAAAGGAGGCACAAGCTTAGTCAGCTCTTCTAGAGCTTTCTCAGAACGGTATTCCTGGACAAAACCCACAGTGACCACAATACATATTGCAGCTGCAATGCTGAGGGCATCATCAAACTGCCTCATGAAGATGCTGACAACAGAAGATCCCAGTAAGAGGAGAATCAATGGATTCTGAAACTGTTCAATATATTTCTTGAAAAGGGATTCCTGCTCTCCCACATTGAACTCGTTGAAGCCGTACAGCCTGTGCCGGTCCTCTGCCTCTGCATCCGATATGCCATTCTTCAAATCTGTTTGCAGCTGCTGAGCTACATCCTCAAAGGACATACTACAGCATTCAGCAGTGTTCACAAAATTTGCCATTGTGCGCAGAGGCTTCTTATCTCTCAGGTGATTGTAAAGGGGCAACTGGAGCTTCTTCTTTTCAAAGAGAGACGATAAGGGTCCCATATTAGTATGGGACAGCTGTTACTATGAATAAGTTGATCTTGAGCAATGGATGGGCCTAGGCTTATCATGGGACCTTTATTGGGTGATCCTGCCAAAGCTCACTTTGCCATGCAATTGGCAGGATGACAAACTGACCCACAAGGCATAGACACAGGGTACAGGCCTCAGTGAAGCTATGAAACTTTCTGCTACCTAAAAGGGGGGGGGAGGGAGATCAAATGATCACAATGAACATCTGAAGTAATACAGGCCTAGACTATCTATTAGGTCCAGGTAAAAAAACAGTGCACTAGGTCTTAGCACAGCATTGAAAATTAGCAAAAATAGGAGCCATACTTGTCCTCTTTCCAGCTGGTTGAGAGATGCATTAGAATCCTTTCCTAATTAACAAAATCCTCATCTAGATTTTGCACTGTAGCAAGATGCCCTGGTGTTTGCCATTTGTGTCAGTTTGTAGTGAAACTGGTTAAGTAGAAAAACTCTTCCATTCTTTTTAATGGAGATAAATAACCACAATTTCAAATCATGTGAATATCCCTTTCCTGGATTTTCCAGCTTCTGTGACTGCTTACCAATTGCAACAATTGAGTCAGCCAGTGCTTTGAAATGAAATATAGCTTTGGTTTGCACAATCCTATAGCTTGACCAGTACATAAATAAAATCCCAGTCCTCTGTGAATCTGATGGCTGCACCAGCAACTTGCCCCTTCTGGCAAGATACTGCCTCTTAAGAACCAATGAAGCAGCTGCAATGAACATATGAAAAACCAAATGAAACAAAATAAGAAGCAGTGTAAGGCTCACATGCCATATTTAACACACTGACTACAATATCAGTCATATCTGGCTAACAGCACCACAATTTGTCATAGAGTCTGACAGTCAATGTATTAAGCTATAATGCAAGAGAAGAAAGACTGCCAAGTTCTGGACAAATAGACATTTACAAGCTTAAACTTGTAGCAAATGTCCCAAGACTAGATAAAATGACACAATGGCCTGACAATATTATGGCTCCAAGAATTAGGAGGTGAGCAGGGAAGACTGACTAAAAGCATGTTCACAAAGAGAGCTCAGGCTGACAAGGGTAGTAATAAGAACATCTATATGGGCAGAGTACATATGTGGAATTCACTGAAGATGAAAAGATGCCTATGATGCTCATCATATTTGTGGATATCATGGTTCAAAGAAAACTCTAAGTTCCATTGTTTTTGTAAGTTCTAAAGCAGTTCAACAATTCCATAAGTGACTTTCAGATTGGAAGAAAGCAAAGTATGATGATAATAAATCGTTTAGGCAGAATGAGGCTGAATTGTTTTCAAAGAAGCAAAGCCCATGAAGTTGGCTACAGATTTGGTCCACAAGTGTGTCCTATTTCCGTGGGACACACATGTGGCCTATATCAGCCATGATGGAAGTCCTTCTAGAAAAACTAGAATTGGAACTGTAGCAACCCACTTTTAGTCCTAACATATCTCTCATTGGTGTATGTGATATCAAATAAAATGACTGGATTTTCAAAAGCTATATTTAAAAAAATCTCAGTCAAGCAATTTAGGTGGGGCTGTGCAGATAATAAAGCCAGAGTCAATCAACAATCTTTTCCATCCAGAAACCAATTACACTAGTTTTTTTTTCCTCCAGATGTTCAAGCCAGTCCCTCCACTCACATACATCACCTTGTTTCCAGCTGCATGTCACCATGGTCATTTCCAGAGAGCATATAAATAACACCATCCCAAGACCTTCAGAATATTCTTGCCTCATCTCTGGAGCTGTAAGCTCCTTGATGATCATCCTCTGCACTCTGAGCCTTGCTAGTGAACAGAGACACGTGTGTGTAGTAGTTCTACAAACGCATAGCTCAACTACTCACCTCAGTTGTCCACAAAGTAACCAGGTAGTTTATCAACCCCTGAATGCATTCATTTCTCTTTCTCTGCTCAACCAACATGCAGTAATATGATAAGATAAGATAGGCTACTAGATGCAACAGGTTCAAGTTCTATAAATGCACATTGTGTTAGTTTCCCAGCCAAACTTCCCCTGTCCCTCCTTTATGGCATCATCTAGGAGTCACATAACCTGTAACCTTGGACTACTTGATTTGGCTGAGTGGGTCATCTGGGGATGTGCTACTTAGATTAGTCTTTCACTACTGGGGTTCTTAAGCATGCCACTTCTAGAGAAGGGAGTTTCACAGGGGTCTCCCAACCCAGGACTTCCACTCGGAAATATATGAATTGGTTTTAAGCTCAGGTCCTAACGAGGGAGCAGAACTTGCTTCTAACTGACCCAAATCCTTGCCCCTATTAACCTCTCAAATGGTGAGTTTTCAATTCAAGGGTTGACCACTAAAGGGGAGTTTTCTCCATTAAAGTAGACTGATTTTATATTTTGGGTTATTTTTCAATTGACATTTATACTTTTTAATAGTAGTTGAACACTACTGGTACAGATAAATGTACATGGAAGAATTCTCATGACAGAAATATCCATCATACCCATTTTGGAAAAAAATCTTAATGTTGGATATATCTGCCATACCCATGTAAGAGGTTATTATTAGTTACATGTAAAATCAATATGAAGTCACCTTTGGGCAAGTACAGGCTACAGTGCAAATCAGAGCTAGAGGAGAGTAAATAGCAGGTTGAACCAGGAGTTCAGTTCATTCACTGAACTTAACTGGTTGGATAACAGGAATAGGATTAGAGATTCAACATGGTGGCAACTAGAATCCTGATGGAACCGGGTAGGAAACTATCAACCATGAGAACAGACAGCTGTTACTTGAGATTAGAGTCATGATCCAAGTCCTACATTATGTAAGTTTATTCCAAAACTAGATAAAGGTCTTTTATCACTCCTGATAATCCCTACACCTTTTAGAATGTTGACAGTTTCCTTCCAGATTTAGCAGCTCAGTTAGGTCTAGGTCACATAGTCTAAATGCACCTCATTATTGCACACACCAATTGCAATGATCCATTTCATCTTCATTTCATTCACTTAAGTTACCAAACCATTCAATTAGCTTTGGGGTCTACCAAATGAGTCCAGTGGCACACGTAACCCTACCCTGACCAAAGCAAGTAAAAAATATAATGGAAAGTACAACTCATTGAGCTACTCAAAAAGCATGTGTTCACTGCCTCAACCAAAAGCAGAAGGATAAACAGCACTGTCTTACTGATTGGAAAGACAGGTACCATTAACTATAGAACAAAAAGCAGGGGGGGGAAAAAAAAAGAAGTAAAAGAAAACAGAATTTAAACAATTTGCAGATAACACAATGACGATTCCACCACAGCATGAACTTTAACCCACACACGATCTGCCAGGAAAACACACATGAAGTCGTCCATGGGCTTAGGAATCCAACAAGAATCAAACTATTGGTAAAAATTAAAAGAAAAATTGCGACGCAACATACAGCAAGTCAAAGGATAGACAATCCAATCGATCTACACGACATAAATGGAGTCACTAGACACGTCAACAAGAGGATTAAAGGGGTTGCAGATGGAAGGAGTAAAGAGATCAATAGTTCAACGTCTAACTTTAAATCGACAGATTTGGTAGGATTTGGAAAGCAAGGATGAGTAATATGAAAAAGATGGGTATAGCCTAGACCTAAAAAAAAAAAAGGGGTGGGGGATGGAGGACAGGTTCATACAGCGACTTCATCTCATAATGATTCATGGTCCACGATTGCAACATTGCACAATCCATCGAACACACCGATCCACGTTTCGGGCCTGTGGACTGTGAGACGGCATGGTAGAACATTACGCGGGCCGCTCCCGTTGGCGCCCGACCCGATCGGCTCGCACCTCGTTTCGACCCGAGGTCGCGGTCCTGGGACCCATTTCGCGTCTCGAATCTCATGGCTCGAACAGGACCAATTCGACAAATAACCATATCCCCCTGGAATGGAGAAACTTTTCTTTTGGCAGACGCAGACGTCGGCTGTCAAACGCAGTCTCTCCAATCTTCTCGGCTATTCTTAGCGTTATGCCAAGTTAGGCAATATTCCGGGGAAGCGAGAAAAAAAGGCAATATTGCGCATAGGAGAAAATAAGAAAGGAAATGGAGCGGACAGACGCGTCGTGACCAGAGCAAGGAACCGTAATTTTCTGCACACGCGGGTCGGGTCAACCGTGTCGACCTTCCGAGTGGAGTCATGCAGGACTCTAGTGAGGCACTGAAGGCGCAAGCGCGAGAAGGCACGGTTGCCGAAGGTGAAGATATTCTCTAGAACCACGGTTGCGCAATTCCTTCACGCCCCCTGCCTCCCTTCCTGCGCAGGCTCAGAGAATCACAGTCAGCAGGAGGGAGAGAGGGTGAGAGTGTAGTCCGTCGTGTTTCGTTCGTCGAAGCCGTGGTCTCTCGTTCCGTTTCCTTTCGAATGTAACAAGAACCGGTTTCATCGTTCTCTTCTTTCTCCTCACCTGTTGAGTCCCGCATTCTATTAGGCTACGGATAGTTTCGGCGAACCCTTAGGCTAGCCACCACCCTAAGCCTAGCCTAGCCTTGGACCACCCTGATGATTTTACCAAGACACTTAGCCCTTCCGAGTTTTTCTTGGCCCGAGCCCAGGAAGCCTAACCCTAGGCCTATGGTTAAGACACGATAAGGGAAAGTCCCCTCGCCCCCAAGCGAATAAGCCTCAGCAAAACATAATCGAAGTCGTGTAGGATTACCATGAGAATTTTTTTTCTTTCTTTTCTCTTTTTTTTATCCCTTGACCTGTCCGCCCAGCGTCGTTCATCGTCCGATTAAGGCTCCTTGCCACAAAACCACATCGTAGGGTTATCAATTTCCCTTAAGTGATTCATTTCCCTGATCCAAAGCTTGCCTGTTCAAATACAACAATTCAATGAGAATTCATTCCTGTCACTCCCCAAAGTGCTAATTAGTACCACTAACTTCAGGAATTTGCCTTGACATGTGACCTTGCCTCTAATAACAGCCAAGACAGCTTTACCACCATGCGGGGCATCCGACGATCTGTCGACTGTGTGCCAGTCGTGTCCCTGTGTGCATCTAAAGCAGGCAGAAGAAAGGAATTTAGAAATTTTGAAGAAAATAGTTTGCAGAAATTCATTTCCCAGGTTTTTTTTTTGTATAAGATTACAGCAAGTAGCCTAGAAAAGATTAAAAACATGGAAAGAAAGGAATAAATCACTTGAAGAGCTAAGGAAGTTGTATAGTTTCATTTAAATTTCATCATTTTAAAGTTCAATGTAAAATTTTTAAAATTAAATTCTTTTAGAAACCCATGTAAGCATATCCTAAACCTTCCAGGATCCCTTAAACAAAAGGGAATGTTTTTCCCCTCCCCCCCCATGCCTTACCAATAAGTGGCCAATAAAATGTTTTATTGGCTTTCAAAGTGGTATTTGCAGAATGTGTGCATCTTGAAAGTGTTTTACTTGCCCTTCCAGCAACAAATGCGAGTCCTCTCTCACCCATGGGAGAAAAATTGCAGGCATAGCACAGAAGAAAGAACTTGTTTGTTGAATCAATATCTGCCCCCCTCGGGCTTGCTTCCATAAACAGATGCTCGACATCTCCCGCGCCCGGATATCTATCATCTCCGTAAACGGTACATCCGCATAAACGCATCCACGGTGGGCCTCGTTCGGGTAAACGTGCGGGGCCCCGGAGAAAAAGCACTCCCGATCCCGGCGGGAGGTCCAGCGAATCACAAAAGAGGGGAAAAAAAAAAAAATCCCCTGGGAAAGGCGAACGGCCTGCTAAGTGCCCCCCACACGTGCGGGGCGATCCCGCCGGGAATCGAAGGAAATCCACCCAGACCTCCACCGAAATCGATGGGATCCCTCTCGGCGGACCTCCTTCGAGCGCTCGCGACTCGATGACGTGTCCGGTGCGGATCCGCATCGCGAAAGGAAGGGAAAGTGCCGGGCCGTCCCATTTGCGGATCCCACGACGTCGGGAGTCACGTGCTGCGGGCCCCGAGGGGGGGAAACCCAGCAGGGCATGACTGGATTCTTTCGCGTCTCTTTACGCCCGTCTCTCTGCGTTCCGACTCCTGGGTGCGATGTGATGTACGATTCCCCCTCTTATTTTTTTTATTACTTTTATTTTTCAATTTATTTCGCGTCGGGGTGGAGAGGGCTTTACCGTCCAACCCCGTGGCCTGGCACGCATCCTACAGGGAGCGTAACCGTTAAAACGTTACGTCTGAGAAATGCTTGCCCTGATTTATATCTATATGGTGGACTACAAAAAAAAACCTCAATGCCTGGGGCTTCACTGGAGCAAAAAAGAGTTATGTAATTGCTCTGGCTGCCTTGGCGAAACAAGACTAGTTTTTTTTTTTTGGTTGGGATACAACTCCATTAAGCTATATTTTGGCTTCTGAGAATAATATTCCACCAAGGGGAGAAAGGAACGAGAAATAATAAATAAATAAAAAGCCTGCTACCTTTCTCTTGGGAAGGGGGGGGGGGGGGGGGGGGGGGGGGAAGAAGAAGAAATGTAAGTGCATGTCAGTGAAAGCTATTTATAGCACCAGGAATGAGAGGGTGCAGCGTAGAAAATTCACAGGCCCGCAGTTGCGTTTCATCCGTGATGCAATCGATGGGCCAGCCGCCCGGTCAATGGCATTTTCGGCCGCTTCGTGTGTGTGCGTCTGGGTGCGTCTTGTGCTTGCGTCTCGGTAACGGGAGCACGGAAACGAAGGGGGTAAGGAGGCAAGGCCGAGGCGATCCGTGCCTGGCGGAGTGGGAATCGCCTCGTATTTGTCAACCGGGTGACGACAAACGCGGCGGTCGTCCGGTGTCGATTCCAGATAACGATCGGAGCGAAAAACCGGTCCGCCGAGCCCTTCGTCTTTCGCGTAATGAGGCCTTCTCTCTCTCTCTCCGCGAGGCCTTCTCTTTCCCTCGCCATCGATCAGTTCCTGCGTCTTTCATTCATCGGGATATAAATATCTGGCAGACTTCCCCTCGGCTCGAGGAGGAACGCGATTCGAGCTGGGAATTCGCGGGATTCACGGCTCATTTAAGTCGACGGGGAAGCGGAACCTCGAGCGAGGTGTCGGGTTTTACCTCCTCGAATTTCCCATTCCGCAGTCGATGTCACAGCCGATGTCACCGACGATGTCACCCCGACGCGACGTCGCTCGTCTCATCGGCGACGAAGCGCGAAATTTCATCGTCTTTTTTATCTTCTTTTTTTTTTCTCTCTCCCCTCGCAGGTGCGATAGACCACGCTCCCCACCCCCATGCACTCATCGCCTGCCGGAAACGAGTGCACGAGATGGCCGGGGCGGGGCCCGGCGTGATCGAATGGACTACCGGGGAGTCCGGCTGAAGCTGCGAGCGTGGCAGGCAGACGGCCGGGAGAGCATGCCGTCGAGACGCAACGCGACGAGGACGATATGGACGGTGGGGGCGCTGGCGGCCCTCGCCTTCGTCTTCTATCAGCTCTTCGCCTGTGATAATTCCGTGCGGTCGGGGTTCGTCAGTTCCAAGGTGAGACGGCGGGGGAGACGGGGTTCGTTCGAGGGGTGTGACCGGACTTTCGCTTTCTCGGGGTTCGTAAGTACCGGGCAGTGGCTCGTTGCGTCGCAGGAATTTTTTAATGGCCTGGGAAGTGCGGGAGGAGTGGCAGCACCTGCATTCGGAGCGCTTCATTTGCGAACGAATGGCAAACGGGGCGCGTGAATTACGACGGGAAGTAACGCGATCGTCTGTCCTCGCAGGAGAGCGTTTTGATGGACCCGAACACGAACCAGCTGTACACGTACGGCCGGGAGTCGCCGTTCATCTTCATCGGCGGGATGCCCCGCTCGGGGACGACGCTGATCCGTGCCATGCTGGACGCGCACCCGGAGGTGCGGTGCGGGGAGGAGACGCGGGTCGTGCCCCGGATCCTCCAGATGCATAACCACTGGATGAAGTCGGCGAAGGAGAAGATTCGGCTGGAGGAGGCGGGCCTCAACGACGAGGTGAGAGCGGGGTCGGTGGGGGGGTCGCGATAGCGCGGACCTTTCGAAATCTCGAGCAAAATTTTCAGTCATCACTCGGGAAAGTTTTACGTGGAAGGGGGTGTGAGTGGGGGGGGGGGGGGGGGGGGGGGGAGACAAGATGCACACATTCTGCAAATACCACTTTGAAAGCCAATAAAACATTTTATTGGCCACTTATTGGTAAGGCATGGGGGGGGGAAGAGAGAGACCTTTGATGGTGCAATGGTGGAGGGTGTCATGACGGAGTAGGATGGCGTGCCAAAGTGGGAAATAGCCGTGAGGGTCTGCAGGTCGTCATTATTCGTAATAATGATATTTTTTTCGAGATGTAACCACGCCTTCGTGCTTCCGTTTGTATCTTTCCGCTTCCTGTATGTAGGAGGGAAGAAAAAAATCATTTGAAAATTTTTACAAATATTTCGTCATGTCCGCTGTGCCTTTCCGAAAGGAGGGCTTTGTTCCCGATCCATTCTGATTTGTATTGCAAACTTTTTTTTAAATGCGGGAGTCCAAATTCAATTTTCGAGGCTGGAATTTTCTCATCGGAGCGTCTGGGTTCCCGAAAAGTCTCATCGCCACAGCATTACACCGACATGGTGCGGACCGTGAACTTGCTCGTCTTTGTCTTTTGTCTCTGGACACAAAGGCTGTAATGCGAGATAGGGATTTTTGGCATGTCGGTCATGTCCCGAACTAGGGGTCCAACATACCTCAGATAACATGTAACATGTTCCCAGATCGAGCTGATACGTTGGTCATCGTCGCAGACAAAAGAGTTTTCCATTGCATGAGATTGAGAAATCCGCTAGGAAGGGCTCGGGAATGCACGGAGCAGCACTAAAATTTTTTTTGTTTTTTTTTTGCTGGAGATGTCAAATTGAGCGAATCAGGTGGGATCGATTGCCTTATCAAGAAGGAATCCTGGCGGGAAGCGTCGCAGAATCTTTGAGTATTGAAGCGGACCACATGCTGTATCTTGTAACTATAAAAAAATTAGCTAATGCTGTTACTACGGATCCGAGTAACTATATCCAGTTCCTTTCTGAAAGTGATTTGCTCATCCCTGAGCAAGGGAAGATAGGGCAGAGAGAATTGAGACAAGCCCGGCAGAATGTGGCTGTTTTCATGGTGCAAAGCGAGGGATCGTTTGGGGTAGGATGTGTGTTCCCATTTTTCTGTTTTTCCTCATTTTTATCCACATCATAACTGCTCTCTATGCAAGTGTAGCTCTCTGAGGCAGAGAATTTATAGTTTGTGTCCAGTTGCTGCAACAGACTCGTCCTTGGCAGATTTGGCCTCAAGAGGCAGATTTTGCCTCGACAGGCGGATTTTGCCTGGACAGATTTGGCCTCGATGGGTAGTAGATTGGTATGCTTATGCGTCTTATGGAGCCACTTGTGACATGACTTTTACCCCATCTGTATCCAGATCCCCCCCCCCCCCCCCAATCTGGTTTGCTGATGGTACTTCACTATAGAATATCCTGGTTTGAATATTTCAGGCAGCACTCTCTCTCTAGGAGGGGAATAATTAGTGAATCTGTACTCTTGCTTCAATGCTATGTGCCTTTTCACAATAAAATTATTTCAAATTTATTCTTGCGAACAGGTCCTGAACGCAGCCATATCGGCCTTCATCTTGGAGGTGATGGTGAAACACGGGGAACCGGCACAGCGACTGTGCAACAAAGATCCCTTCACTCTCAAGAGTGGGACCTACCTCATGTCTCTCTTCCCGAACGCCAAGTTTCTCTTCATGATACGAGATGGGCGTGCTACTGTCCATTCCATCATCTCTAGAAAGGTGGAACCTTGTTTCTTTCTGGCTCATGTCTCTACCTTCTTTCTCTGTTTGCCACATCAGGATGAATCCTCCTCTGCAGGTGACAATCACCGGTTTCAACCTGAACGATTACCGGCAATGCATGGAGAAGTGGAACGCAGCCGTGGAGACCATGTACGACCAGTGCCGACAGCTCGGAAGCCACCGGTGCCTGCCGGTGTATTACGAGCAGCTGGTGCTCCATCCCAAGGCTCAGATGAAACGAATCCTCGAGTTCCTCGAGATCCCGTGGAACGACTCTGTCCTCCATCACGAGGAACACATCAACAAGCCTGGAGGAGTCTCTCTGTCAAAGTTTGTTTGATCCTCACTATCTTATCATGTTAGAGTTAATGGAGCATCACAACATTTGTCTTTGTTTCCAGGGTGGAACGCTCCAGTGATCAGGTGATCAAGCCAATCAACATTGAAGCCCTGACCAAATGGGTTGGGAAGTTCCCAAAGGATGTCGTGGACGACATGCCAAAGATCGCGCCCATGCTCTCCAGACTCGGATATGATCCGTACTCCAATCCGCCCAAGTATGGTGATCCGGACACCGTGGTGGCATTGAATACCAACGAAATCTCCGAGCATGCGGCCGAGTGGCAGCTCAAGGTGGAGCAACTCATCTCCAGCAAGCGTAATGGCAGTAGCTCGAGGAGGTGATGAATTTATCTTCACCCCGACAGCATCGTGTTGCTACAATCAAAATTGAACTAGTGTGTTGGTGTGTGGTATGGTTCATTAGAGGGTAATTTTTTGGGCTCCATCACCTGTTCAGCTTTGACATCATGGAGGAATGAATTCCCCAAGAAGCAGCTAGTCATCCTTATTATCTATAACTTGATAAAAGAAATTCCAGAATATGGGACCATGTTCTTGTGTTCTGGGGAGTGGGTTGTTCTAGGTTTTCTTTGCTTGCACATGAAGTACCACTGCCCTCATTGAGGCAACGGGAAGAGAATCTGGAATCTCTGCTCATGTATGGCGTGGTGCCCGATATGCATTTCCACATGCATGACATTGACTTTTTTCTTGCTTGAAATTTCAAAGATTTTCATCAGAATACTTCCTGTGATGCATCATATCCTTGCCAGCTTGTTACATGCTGTTCCCTTGTCACACCTCATTGTTTCAGTTATTACCCCTACTTGTCTCTGAACCTCTTCCTGGTAGCAGGGATGGCCATTATTGTTATTGTTAATTTTTTGTTTTTTTCTTTTTTTTTTTTGCCCAGCTTAGTGTTTTCAAACTGGTAGTATAGGTATTACTCAATGATTTGCAGTCTGTTTCTGGGTGACATTTTATACCTGTACTTTCCATGTATCTGTATTTTGAAGCATTCTAAGGGGTATTGTGTGGCTTTGAGTGGCCCAATTCCATCTTGTATTGCAGGGGTGATGCTTTTTCATTAGCATGAACTTATTTCTTTCTCAATCTCTTGGGAGTCTTGGCACTTCATATAAGACTTTGGTTTTTTTTCTGCACTCTGGGTGAAAAAAAAAAAAGGTGGTAGGGCGGAAGGTTTCCCCCTAGAGGGATACTCTTGGGTTCAATTTCCCCAGGCAATCCATCACTGTCACACCAAAGTGATTCATCCTTCAAAACACTTTTTTTTGCTCATTCTCCTTGTTTACTACTTTGCAGTCAATCAATCATCCCATGGATGATGTAAACTTGATCTGACCTGGCCCTTGTGATGGATCTGATTCCTGGATATGTGATAATGGAAATAAAATGTTTCAAGAATCAGCACTTCAATCATCTGCTTCCATTCCTCTGGGTGTCATGAATCTTCGCAATAAGATGCCATAGTGCTTTCTTGAAAGTATGAATAAGTTGTGCAGAAGTTCTTTGCTTCTGCAAACGCTGTATGAACTGCACCATACATCATTTGCATTAGTTGAAGACCAGGTTTCATTTGATCTTTGATTGCTATGTGGGGATATATGATGGGAAGAATCAAGCATCTCAAAACCATCTTGACCCATTAACTAGCATCTAAAAAGGGAAGGTTTGGAAAATGTCCTTTATATGAGGTG
The DNA here is from genome assembly GCA_905338385.1 of Darwinula stevensoni. Lineage (NCBI taxonomy): Eukaryota > Metazoa > Arthropoda > Ostracoda > Podocopida > Darwinulidae > Darwinula > Darwinula stevensoni. Next base: position 137,041 of record CAJPEV010000136.1, read on the forward strand.
AAGAGCACTAATGATGCAAGCAAGGGTGCAATCATGTTCCTTGACTGCCATGTGTCTAAGTGTAGTCTTGGAAGAATTCAAATGAGAAATCCAATGACTAATTCCTTTTTTGCGGGTGACCAGAGTTTCTGGTGGATAGGATGGGAAGTCATAGGAGAGTTCAATATCATCAGGTATGAAAAAATGAGAAACCTCTCTTAGTTAATTATTCTTTAAATATATATGTGGACTCCCAAGGGGGAAAAGAGCACTTCAGCTTAGAAGCCCCTTTATCTTGCCTGAATGAGGCTTCAGTATTCAGGCATTACCATTGAATGAATGTTTTTAAAATTTGTTGAATTTCAAAATTATTTTTGAATTAATAAAAATAATGTAAATACAATGTAAATATATAAATGTATAAAATATAAAAATTAAAATGTTTATATGAATACCTTTTTTTACTAACTCAAACTAACTCAAATAATACAACTTGGGGCAAGTATTGCCACTGGGAGCTATGTTCATGGCAAATTTTTTAATGCCAAAAGTTGGGTGAAAATGGCTTGAGATTAACAGTGATAAATTTCAGTGTGCTGTGGATGTTCATTATATTCTTAATATTTCTTTGCACTAGATAGGTAATGTGGTTCTCTCCCAGGAATGATGGCAAAATAAGAGGAATTGGCATTATGCCTGCTGATTAATTTCCTCTTAACTTGTCCTCTTTCTTATGTGACCAGAAATACCTTCACAAAATGCAACATTTCAACTTCCAGGACAAGTTGAGGCTTGATGTTAGCAGTGAAGTGGCCATTATTCATGGCATCGGGATATAGGTGGCATGCAGATCCAACTTGAGACAAAGGATAATCTTAGATGAATTTAGGAGAAAATTCAACCTGTCAAGCAATTCAAGATTACATAAAGGACTTCGCAGACACTGCACTCATGAAATATTTTTTCCAGGTAAAGCATATCTCCGCTTGTCTGACAGCCACTGCTGCATCACTAATGGAAAATTTGTTATCTTAAATCAGTCTATTTGTACATATGATCAAGACGTGTGCTGTTGCTAAATATACAGGTATTACTATAGGCAAAATATTTCCATTAGTGGTGGCATTAGAATTTGCATTCTACCATCGGCAGTCTTATACCAATCTTGAAATAATTTCTCCTTATTAGGAAGGGATGCTCCATTTTGGGCAGGTATTATATATTTATTCTTTTTGTCTTCCTGCTTTGAGTATTAAAAGACATGCTACAATGGAAAATAAAGTCGATTGCAGGGCACTGCTTTTCATTCCAGCCCTCATGGATAACAGCTTCATTCCACCTTAGCATCAATGGAGGTAATGCAGTACCTCATACTCGTACCCTGTAAATAGAGGGAATGTTGCCTCCTTTTTATTCAGTCTAAGATCAGGTTAAAAGGCATGTATACATAAAATGTCAAAATTTCTGTATTAGCATTTGAATTTCAAAATAAGTTTTAATGTATTAGAAACACTGCTCACCTACCTCATTAATCTACCTCTGACAACAGCTTAGCTTATACAAGACTTCAAACAGAGTACAGACAAGAATGCCACCAGATGCATCATGGTTAAGCTACAGTTCAACCAGTAGTACTCCTTGACTCGGGCCTTTTAAGGTTGCATCCCCCACAACTTTTGGTGTTGAAAAAATTTTGCAGTAATACATTTTATTCACCAAAGATAACACAAAAATGATCCTGAGAAAATATTGCATTGGGGAAAAATTAAATAAAACAAATTATATACACATAATTTGTCACATATGTGGCAACAAGGCAAAAATTGCATTTGTGGTTTTTTTTTATTGGTGTGGATATTATATCATCAAATTATCAATTGCTAGTCAGCTATGACACTGACTCACACAAATGAGAAAGTCCAAGCCTACATTTGGCTGATAAATCAGCTGGTTCATAATTGAAAAGCACAATGTTGCTCTCATGGTCTGACTGAGTAAAGCAAAGAAAAAAAAATTGGTTTAGATAATAGGATTTTCTTTTCAAAATAAATAAATTACAAGAAAGCACATAAAGAAGTCAATAATCTGCATTCATAAGTATGATCAAGACTCACATGATCAGAAGATGCTGAAGTCCTTGAACTCATACTTGATATCCATTTTTTGCTTCTTTGCTGAAGTTCCCTCTTCAAGAAGAGACTTATCTGTGGCCCTTCAGAATAAATCATTCACCAATTATGCAGAGATATTCAATATTATTGGTCTGAAGACATCAAGATGCATTTTCATGAGATGCTTACCTGATGACCATAGCCTCTGGATTGATGTACTTCCCTACACCAGACTTAAACACAGCAGGCTTCTCAGCTCTCCTCACTTCTGCTTCCCTTGCCTCCTTCTTGGCCTTGGTCCTCTCCTCCTCTTCTGCCTTTTCCCTCTCTGCCTGCATCTGTGAGAACACCAGAGCATGGCACCAACCATGTTCCAAATTTTTCACTGAGCAACATTGGATCATTACCTGCTCCTCCACCTCGTGGAAGGGGTCAACAAAGACGACAGCCGTGTAGATGAAGATATCCTCGACTGGACGGTCTTTACCATCCGTTGGGGTGTTTTCCATTGCCGAGAGTGTTTCCAGGCCTCCAACGACACGGCCAAACACAGAGTGTTTCTTATCCAAGTGACGACAGGACCGGAATGTGATGAAGCTGCCATGTCACACATCCATATGAGGAATTGCTCACTTTGCTGCCTTAGAAAATGAGACTGGTATGAGGTGTTTATAGACTTACAACTGAGATTTGTTGGAGTCTGGCCCCGAGTTAGCCATGGAGAGGATTCCTCGTCCTGTGTGGGTGAGGCTGGAATGGAACTCATCCTTGAAGGGCTTCCCCCAGGCTGATTCACCTCCCTTTCCAGTCCCCTCAGGGTCCCCTCCTTGAATCTATGAGAAAAAGTATGACTACAATTTGCAATGTTATTGGTATGCTAGGCTAAAACTCAACGACAACACACCATGAAGTGTCGGATGGAACGGAAGAACTTGCTGTTATCATAATAGCCACATCGACAGAGTTGGAGGAAGTTGTCACAAGTTTTTGGAACAATGTCACAATGGAGCTCCACGTTGAGATGTCCCAGGTTGGTGACGAGTCGTGCATAACCTAAAGGAATTGAATAATCAGTATCTTGAAAGGCCCCAAATTAAAAGAGTTCAAGGTCTTGATAAGCACCCAAAAATGAACTATTTACCTTTCTTCTTTTTTGCTCGCTCATATCGAATGACATCCTGATCTAGGATGGCAGCCTCCTGCCGTGTTGATGGCTCCATCACGGTTGAGGTGAATCCAGCAGCCATCGCCCCAGTGGAAAAATGAGCTGAATTCCATTTGTCACGCACAACCTTGCTGGATTCATCACCAGCCTTGGATGTACTGGCCACACTGGACTCCTCCAGTTCCTTAAGAATCTCCTTCACTTCTGTCCCGACCTGCCTTAACTGAGATCCCTTCTTGTCATCATCTGAAAACAGCAAAAAAGGTAATCAGTCACTTTCAACAGGTCCACTAGCAGGTGTTAATTTCTCTTTAATGAACCTTGTTGATATCAACAGTGCTTCAAGGAGGGGGCAGGCAGAGCCAAGAGATAACTTCGAATTATGCTTGCATAACATTCACAGGATTGGTTCAATCATAACACCACAAGGTGTGAAAAATAATTCAAAAAGCACTGCAGAAATCTCACCTTCATCAGGAACAGATTGACTGAGTCGTACATGATGAAAGGTGGCAATGTTGAACTTGTCCAAGTTTGCTGGATCTTGGAGGGTGATGATATCTGTCCGAGTGAACGGCTCATCATTCAAGAGGTCTCTAAAGTGCTTTGGCTTGATATTCAGCTGCTCCACAGCCTAACAGGAGAATGCAAAACCTATCAGATGAAATTAATCAGCCCTAGATTCCCCCATCAGAGAGGAGCATTGCTAGTCACCTGGTATGAAAAGACATTTCCTGTCTTCTTGATGGCCACAATGTGAGTGCTGTTAGTGAAGACCTTGTACAGCACTGGGCAATGGTACTTCCCCTCTGCATTCTTATAGAAGTTCAGCTTTATCAAGGACTTGGAGTCCAAATGCTGCATGAAAAGGGTTTTTCTTCTTTTCAATACTTTTCCATGCAATTTTAATTCATTCATGGTGTGGCAGGGATTCAGCAAATACTCACTTTTCCAGTAATGGGATTACACTTGAACTTCTTGAGGTAAGGCACAATGGCCACGAGGTCAAAGATGTTGCCATCAGCATCACAGAGTGGGTTCTCAAAGGGGATCAAGGACAGGGCGCAATGGTCGTATGGGAGTCTCTGAAACTCCTGTTTGGACTTCTGCCCCATTGCTGCTTTCTTGCCACCATACAATGTCCCCCATTCTGTGTGAGTCAGGTATCTGCATGAAAGGAAAGCATGAAAAGTTAAAGGCCAGCAAGTTGAAATATTATTTTATGAACCCATAGATGCAGTTGGGCTCCAATTTATACTGAATGATGCCAAAGGAGGGACAAACATAAGTGAGGACAAGAGACATGACCCAGGGAAAAGAAGGCTAGAGGCTAAAGCCCTTAATTGTAGCATCACGTAAAAGTCACAGGCTAGGCCAATACTCTAACTGCAAGCAACCAAACAAGGAAAATATTGAATAGCACAAAGGCAATTCCAGGATGCACAGCATAGCTCAACCAATGAGGCTGATGGCATTTGTACTGGATACTTGCAGTGATTTCACTGGTAGTATATTTCAATTACTAGAATGACTACTGACTGATCAAAAAGGAATGGCACTTTCACTGCAGCTCAAATAACACTTGCTGAAATTGTTGACCACTCTACAGGCATGAACTATGTTCACTTTGCAACTCATTAAAATGTCAGTGGTCTTTCATTCAAGGAACTCTGTTGGTGATAAAAAGAAATTGCCATGGTTAGTAACTTTAAGTGGATTTTACTGGAATGCCAGTGCTGGAGCAAAGGGCAAAGATGAAGCTCTGAAAATCGTTCACTGAGACTCTCAAAGCTTTTGCAGCAAATGTACATATGTACAGCAGGTCCTTGCTGCAGATATCTGCACATACATCTTTTACAATCAGGTATAGAAAAAAAAGCCCTAGTTCTAATGAAATTTATTTTTAATTGCACCATATCTCTTTGCTTTTGTGTCCTTCAAAGGTTATTGAAAAGCTTCAGAATTTTCCAGGTCCTTCTGTCATGAAAGGCAATGAAAGATGAGGCCTTTCTAATGGAAAATGAAGCAGCTTTATGGCATAAAAGTGTAAAAGAGAGCCCTACTATATTTTACAGAATTAATTCCAGAAATACCTCTACAAAGGCCTGATTCAAAAGGATACCATGGGTGAATTTATTGCATGGGAAGTATGCTTCCAAAGGATGTTCAACGTACCAGACCATGGTCTGTAAATTAGGACTATAGCTGAATGGTTGACTTCACTCTAGATGTTTAAGTTAGAAAGCATGCAAAGAACCAAATGGAATTTTTAAAAAAGTCAAGTAGCTCTTTAGGAACATCTTGGGAGTGTAATAATTGAATTAAAGAGTTGAATAAAGCAAACTGGAGATTCCTGACGAGGTAGAGGAGCACAAGATAACGAACCCGAGAAACTAGCGCAATTGCCTTAATCAACTGGTGATATTCGAAGACGAACGGTCATCTAAAGATTCCAAAATATTTGGCGCATACAAGGCAGTTTGCTAACGATCAAAGCAATTTTGAAGGAATGGAGAACGATTAGGTACGAGTTGGCACCAAGAAACGAAATTAATTCTAAAGACCAAATCTGTTTCCATTCACGAGAAGGGAGGAGATTCTTACAATTTGTCCTTCTGATGCTGTTTCTTCCCCATGTCAGCAGAGCAGCACCTTTCTTGCACGTGCTCATGCGGGCATCCACTGCTTGGATTTCAGGCTGGACGCGCGATGAAGCTCTGGAGACCTATTATGAAGAAGTTTATGAATACGTGAAAAGTTCATTGACAGGGTTTTCGTTAAATGCGTCGGAAGTGAAGACATATGTCATATTGGATATTTTAAGGGCATTATTGATATTTTACGTGTTGAAATGAGTATTGATCTGATACCGAAGAAATATGATGTGGCAACCGTGGCTGAGTGCGATCTCGTTCGCAAGCAATCCTCTGTGCATCCCTTATGTGACGTCTGGCTTTGTTGTTTCCTGCATCATCTCGTGACTGTGAGGAAGCTATGCCCCGCACGTTTGCTGGCTGGAGAGGACAATGAGAGTTTGTCTCTGTGCTCTGAGGCTCGAGATCAGCGATTCGGAATGCGACGAACTGAAGCATCTGCGATACTCCTGTTTCCCAGAGAAAACAGGTGAGTAGCGCCCTGATTGGACTTGAATGAGCTTTTCGCAACTCATTATCTTTTCCCGCTCTCTTTACCAGAAGATACTGATAAGCAAGGTAAGAAAGCTCTGACCAGGGAAGAAATTCAGAAGAACCAAGGTCAGAGGAAGACAAGGAAGATCACGATTGAGTCGTACGAGATGGCCGAGGCGGAAAGGAAGGAGTCTGCAGTTCAGAGAGCTGGGAGTTTACCTCCCTCCGGAGGAGAGAAGAGGCGGGGTCGTAAGGGGAAGGAACTGCGAAGATGTGGCGATTCCTTGGATCAGGTAGGCCTAGACTTGTGCATTTAGTACTTGATTAAAAGCCCTGATATAATTGGTGGATTTTGTCTTTCAGCAAGCCTTGGAAAGCGACAGGCCACCTCCTAGTGATGATGCGTTGGATGACACGATGTCAGTTTCCCTCCCATTTAGATCTGGGAACCCATTTGTGGAGGTCACCGAAGGAATCTTGCACTTCTACAAGGAGAAGTGTGTATTTTCCCAACCCCTTTATGTTTCTGATTTTCTGCAAAAAATATGCATACCCATGGTCCTTGCCCCTCAGGAAGAACACAGATACTGCGACCGAAAAGACTACTCTTTCCAGCGAGATGCTCTGCATGCTACGCGTCCCAGCCCTGATCACCAGCCGTGACCTCCTCAGCTTCATTGCCCCCTGTGCACCAGACATTCAACATGTTCGCATCATTCGCGATTCCACCCCCGACGAGTACATGGTCCTCCTCAAGTTCCGTTCAACGAGTGCAGCAGAAGAGTTCTATATCACCTATAATGGCTTACCATTTACTTCACTCGAGGAAGACACCTGCAATCTCGTGTGCGTGTCTCGTGTCGAGACGATCAAGGAGTCCGAGGGTGGCTCTCTTCCTCTGGGTACAGCTTTTCTTTTATTGACTTGTTAATTGTGTCTTTGGGAGACTTTGATGGCAAATTCCTTTTTCAGAGGGTCACACGGAGCTTCCAGTCTGCCCAGTGTGTTTAGAAAGAATGGATGAGTCAGTGGATGGAATTCTGACCATTCTCTGCAATCACTCATTCCATGGGAGCTGCCTTTCCAAATGGGGTGATACAAGGTAGGTGTCAGTGAGTAGCATTCCCCATGTGGTTCACTGACTCAACTATCATTTTGTATGGTTATGCTCTTTCTGTTATGGGTCTTTTGTTCTTGTACCTTGTTGAATCTTCATGGAGGAACTATTTAGTTAGATGTCTAATTCAAGACTTTTTATGAAGGCCATCCACAACCGAGTGCAATGGTTTTGCATTTTTCCAGTACAAAATTGTTCAAGCAAACAGAAAATTAGAAAAAATACATTCTAATAAACTAAGAACTGTGTTTCACTACCATGGGAACCTTTTTCAGTCCAAGTGGAATTTCTGTCATTGCAGCCAAATCAAACCATGCAGCATGGAGAATGCATGTACTTGTATGTCTCTCAACAATATGGGGGATGCTGGGTGGAGATAAAAAAAAAAACCTTATCTGGTCTCTCCTAAATTTAATATGGTGTGTAAGTTGGGGATCATTTTCAGATTAATCATAAATGCCACTATTATCCATTAGTTGTCCAGTGTGTCGATATTCCTCAACTCCTGAACGGGAAGAAGAAAACCGGTGCTCTATATGTCAGGCGACTGGAGAAGTCTGGATCTGCCTCATCTGTGGCCATTTGGGCTGTGGACGATATGAAGGGGGGCATGCTCATGAGTAACATCACTCTTTCTGCACTTAGTTCTCATATTATGGCCCAATCCACAACTCCATTTTGATGTTAATTTATTTTCTGCAGTCACTTCATGCAGACACAGCACACGTATGCCATGCAAGTTGGCAGCAACAGAGTGTGGGACTATGTTGGAGATAACTTTGTTCATCGCCTGGTTCAGAACAAGACTGATGGGAAGTTAGTTGAGCTGGATGGACAGGACAGGGATGGGCAAGACACAAAGACTGTGGTAAGAGATACTGGATTCACACTTTAAGCACCCTCTGCTACTGTCCCTTTACACCTGTTTTCTCTGTTAGGATGGAATGAGTCTTGGGATGGAGGAGAAGATGGACTCTGTGCGGCTTGAATTCACGTACCTTCTCACATCTCAGCTGGAGAAACAGAGACAGTATTTTGAGGCTAAGATTGCAAAAGTGGAGCATCAAGCACATGAAGAGGTTGGTGGGAAAGTGAACATGATGCCATTTTGAAACCCTCAGCTTACCTAATGCATGGTGCTTCACACAGATCCAAGAATTGAAAGAACGAGCCAAGAAATTGGACAGTGAATGCAAAATGCTTAAGGACCAATTGGAATTGGTCACCAAAGAAAAGGGTGCAGCAGAGAGGAAAGTAAGACTTCAAAATGTTATTCTTGTTTTGGAGACCATCAACTTATTGTAAATTTGATCCTTTTCAAGGTCAATAACCTGACGGGGAGGCTGACCCGAATGGAGGGTGAACTCAAGGAAGAAAGGGAAATGAATAAATGCTTGAGGGAGAACCAGAGTGGATGGCAGGAGAAACTGCGTGTGACACAGTCTGCAGCTGACAAGAAAGCCCAGGTTTGTTGCTGGGAAATTAATCAAATTGGACTATATTTTGTATCTGTTACATAAGTAATAACTATAGGTAAAATTTTTTGAAGTTCAACAAGAGCATGAATTCCTGGAGGTATAAGTGCATTTGAATTCCAGTCTGTTTTCATCCCCTCTCTTTTCTCTCTAAAATTTGCTGTGCTTGATTTTGCAGGAAGTGGTGGAGCTGGAGGAGCAGCTTCGGGATCTCATGCTGCACCTTGAAGGAGCAGAGAAGCTGAAGGCAATGGATGCCTCCAAAGAAGGGGAATTGAGGCAGGAGATTCAGGAAGGAAGGATTGTCCTTGGCAGCACCCCAAGCAAAGGAGCACGCAAGAAACGTACCCGTTGAGGGAAACACTTTGTGGCAAAGCCTGGTTACTCCTGCTTTGCCAGTTTCTCATGTCAAAAGATATCTCAATCTTTTGTTTTCCTGTGATTGATTTCAAGCAAGAAATACAATTCTGCTATATCTTACATTGCAAGTAGAGTGTTTTCCAGAAATAGCACAATACCTGAGCACCCATAGATCTATTCACACTCATAAATTTCAAAATCAGAATTATGGTGGATGCTTTTAGATCACTGGGCCATCATGAAGACCAACTGAGTCCAAGTGACACTGATGCTACATTGCACAAGACTAGAAATAGGAGTACTGACATCACTTAAGGTGCTTGAAAAGGTCCTTGGCCACACAGTGATCCACGCAATGCACAAAATCCATGAGCTCTTCTACACACATTTCTGCAGTTTTGGTACGGGATGACACACGTTCGTTGCAATCATTCAAGCGGGCTTGCAGAGAAGAACATTTGTCTGAAGCAGCACACCCTTCCTAAAACCATAACAGTTGAAAATGTTTACAAATAATAGCTTACTAGAATTCCATGATACTGGGGTGGCTTATTATTCACACTAATTGGATAGAATTGCATAACCATAAGAACACAAAGCAGTACCTGACATGAGCAGAATAACATCAAATACTCCATCCCACTTCCTTAATACTATTTAAGGCATGCTGGTTAAAAAAGGTTACCTTGAGTTTGACCTGGGGGTCAACCAATTCTTCCTCCTGGGCCTTCACAGACAGAGACAGTGACATTCTTCGTCACAGCAGCTCAACCTACCCTCACTGACAAACCAATGATGTTTCACATTTGAATCACCCAGAACAAAAGTACTGCAAAAGGTCTCTTGGGCATTAGTCTGTGCATTGGCCACTCCCAAGGCATAGGGGGTTAACCTCCCCTGACCTGAGATATTTGAACTCAGGAGGAGTGACTATCAAGAAACCAACCAACAACAAGGTGGAAGTTGAAAGTGTGGAGAAATGAACCAAATACGAAGAAGGAAGAAGAAAAATTTCATCCCATTTTTCATTCATGGATGATAGAATCTATCACAAGGACGAACCCCCTGAGAAACGGGGGTGTTTCAGTTAAGGGATCCACGACAGTTTGGTGCTCCACACAAGCATGGAATCTTCTCATCTTCAATGGGGAACTTGTAATCGTACGTGATCTCCTCGTTGACCCCGATGGCCTGCTTCGAATAAATGACAATCTTCTTCTGCCCCTCCACTGTGATGATTTTGGCATAACAGCTTGGCTATAGAAATATAGGTATTCGTTCATTCTCAGAAGTGTAACATTGGCGAGATTATTCATTCTTAAAAAACTAATTGCCCCTCTAAAAAAGGTTTTGTACCCTAAGGTGCCCCTAATCTGACTTGTGCATGAAGGAGCACATAAACTGTAAAAAATATTTTTATGCAGAGAAGCAATAAATTTCCTCATAAGTTTCATCACTCAGACCAATACATGACAAACTCACATTGCAGGAGTGGTTAATGAAGCGTGCGAGATTCCCACAGCGTGTGGCATCAATGATGCTTTCAGTGTCAATGCGGAACATGTATGAGCTACCGATCCCAGTCTTCTCATAGTGCTGTTCCCGCAGATCAGAGATGACTGGTCGAATACGCTGACCCACGTACTCGATTACCATTTCATCTGCTGCAATGGGCTCCAGAGCAAACAGGCCCCAATCATGGATTGAAGACTTCCCAAACTTCAACTGTTTCTTCCGGAACTACATGAGACATAAGTACCTCCTTTATTCTGAGCACATGACTAAAAACTGCTTCAACCTTTTGTGAGACTAAGAAAGGAACCTTGAGCTGATTGAACTTGAGGAGATCCGAATCTGTGACGGACGAGAAGGCGGCCAGAAGTCTCCGTTGATTGCTTCTTGCTTCCCTGGACATTTCTTGAACTTTTCCCTTTTTAGGTTCAGGTACATCCCAGCCTGTGGAGGTACCATCTGCTCCAGTCCCTGCTTCTGCCCCTCTCACGGCTCCAGGTCTCTGTTTAGTGCATAAAGCCCAAAACTGACTTCTGTTTCCTATTTCACATAAAGCAAGACTTAGGACAAAACTCCTTACCTTTTGACTTCGTTTTTCCCTGAGATCAAGCTTGTAGAAGCCTTCAGTCCTGGCACAGCCAGTAACATGGACTCTGCCTTCATGCTCCAATTTTCGTTTCTTCTTGGGAGGAGTAATGAATGCAGTATTTGTGGGAGCATGCTCAACCCAGTGAGAGTCATTTAGCCAATACCCTTGCACATCATCTGCTAGCAGAGCCTCATAAGATCGCTTCAGGTACGAGATATCCTCCACATCGATTCCTGATTGCAACATACCAAGTGTGAAACAAATGCTTGTGAGATGAGGGAAAAAACAAAGATATGGCAGCTTACCCTTGGTAAGGAACTCGTAGAGGATTTCCATTTCGCGCACAATCTCCCGCTTTGGGAACAGGAACTTCTTAGCTCGATCTTCGGCTCCGGTCTTGTTGAAATAGAAACCATGATCATGTTGGAAGGAAGGTGCAAAGACACTCTGTGTTGCCTGTCTGGCCACCTCATCGACAGCTGGAGTGTCCGAGGAACGGCAGTATGAGTGTTCAAATGAAATGCCAGGGCTTGAGTCAGGTTCCTCCATTGCCGGAAGCTTATCGATCAACACCCGCAGCTCCCCGTTCTTCACTACCTCCCACTTCTTCGATGACTTAGACTCCTTTCTCTCTCCTTCATGCCATCTGCTTTACAAATAAAGTCATACCTTTGTTTCTCATACTAAAAATTAAAATCACCTTTTGAATGCTTAATCAGTACTCACCTTCCATCTTCCTGCTGCCGAGGTTGAGCATCTTCGCGAACTTCCTTGATGGGAGGCTTGGCTTCTGGTTCTGATTTTGACTCAACCTCCATCTCTTCCACTTCCTCCTTCTTCTGTGCCCCTTTCTTCTTCCTTTCTTTTTCTTCCTCCTCATCTGACCAAGAGCTCTCTTCTGAGGAACTCTCTGGAAAATTCAGTCATTCAAAACACAAACAGAAAATAATGAAATGGATCCAGATCTCTTCATTACCAGCTTCATCATCTGAGGAGGTAGACGATTCGTTGGACGAAGACGATGACGAAGATGATGAGGAGGAAGAGGAGGCAGGGGAGTGGCTGCCAGCTGGAGACTGACCTCGAGAGGAGGTAGAAGAAGAAGACGAGGACCAGACTTCACTGGGCTTGAGTCGAGATACCGAAGCTGACTGGGAATCTTCAAGTGTTGATGGGCCTTGCGATGAGTCCTCGTCCATCGGTGGTGGGGAGATCCGTTTCATCTTGCGCTGGAACAATAATTCCAAGGATCCTTTCACTCAGATGCTCCATTGATACAAACCATGACACAGTTCTTGACCCTTTTTGAACATTTTTCTTACACGGAAGGATGGCAACTTTGGTATGGACGCCCGAAACCCAAGTCCTGATCCGAGACCAAGAGGCTTCTCCTGACTCTTGTCGAAGAGAGATGAGATCGAGATGGTCTCTGTTGGTCCCCGTAACTCCTGCTCAGCATTACACTGCATGACATCCATCGACACGTAAAGAAAACAATAAAAAGAAAATGGCCAAACAAATTTTAACACAAAATCATTCCAACCTTGTGCTTCCGCTCCTGCTCATTCCACCAAGCCTCAAAGCGGCTGAATGCAATGCCCTCGACCATTTTCCGACTTAGATCTTTCTTGAGAATGACTTGCAGCTCCTTCACCACCCGCTCACATACACCACTGAAATGGTTCATGGCACAGTTATCACTAGAACATCTTCCTGCTATTTTTCCAGGACAGAAGCAGAAGACTCACTGGATGGTGAGCGAATATGGTGAAGCACCATCATGTTTGTACTTCGTGGGTGAGGGATACCCATATCCCTGGCGTGGAGCCCCATAGTTATACCGGTAGGGAGGCTGTGGGTAGCGGTAGTAGGGATCATATGGAGGAGGAGGCATTCCCTCCATCATATGAGGTGGAGGAGGGTAAGGATAGTCTGGAGGAGGAGGACCCATCATGTATGGATGATGATAATATGGAGGGGGGCCAGGTTGAGGCCTTGGCCAAGGCATGTGATGTGGAGGTGGTGGAGGCATGGGTGGAGGCCCAGGCTCTCCATGGATTGCAGGAGGTAATGGAGGTGCTGGGTGGTGGAGTGGGGGCTGTGGCAAGGGGAAGTTGTCTTCATTTGCAGATGACAGACTGGAAAGGCTCATGTTGTCTTCATTGGAATCTGATGATGGAGAAGAGCCAAAGCGACCAGATCGTTTTTTCTGCTTCAATAACTTCCTCCCAATCTCCTGGTGGACTGATTCCTCTATCACCTGCATCATAAAGGCATTCAGGTTAACACAAAATTCACACAGAGAAACAAGTGTGCAAACTGATGGTATGTTTGGGGGAAAAAAAAAGCCTCCATTTCCTATGGGCAATATCAACAAAGGTAAAAAGAGCCTAGTTTAAATAAATAAAAAAATTGCATTTCATAAACAAAACAACACCTACTCTACCCATGGACAAAAGGAAGGCCTATACTATGTCTTTCAAATAGGTATCAAATGTAACTTTCAACTAAATGCACTCCATAATCCATGAAAATTTCTCTGCAGAGAATAGTGAGGCTTTTTTTTTTTCTCATAAATGCTATATACTGACCTTATAAATATACTTGTTACTCATGGCCCTCTCAACATTTTTGAGGAGCTCCTCAGTGGTCTCAAACTGTTCCCTATCTCTGACAGCCTTTCTCTTCTCTTTTGTGGCCTCATGCCATGTCAGGTACAGCTCTCGGGAGAGGAAAGGCGATGGGGTGCGGGAAAGAGGTATCTCGTTCCATGACCCCCACCGGTCCTCAGGGAGCCCTTCCATTTCCCCCTCAGAAGAAGTGTGTCTTCTCCTTCCACAACTCGGGGAGAGAAATGAAGATGACTCCCTCTCTGAATCTTTCCCTCCGTGATGGGTATTCTCATTGAATAAGATGGCCAGTCGGGCGTCAAGGTCCATCTTTGGAGAGTCTGCTTTCAATGAGTGTTTAGGAGAGGATGATTGATGCATTGATCCATGCTGGTAATCAATGGTCTGCTCCTGATTCAGCTTGAGCCTTGCAGTGAGAACTTCAGACAATGTCATGCCTGCCATCTCAGGGGCAGGAGAGGGGCTCTTCCAGTTGGAAAGGGGGCTTGGATCTGGAGGAAAGAAATCCCAATTAGTGAAATTGACAGGAAGTCCATACAAGATGGAACATTAGTACACCTGAAAATTGTCCCTCACCAACTGAATGATTTGAGGGAGGTCTTGAATGTGAGGTAGATGGTGTCGAGAATGTATGAGAAAGAGGTCGAGAAGGCCAAGCCTGAGAGGAAGAGCCACTAAGACTGGCTCTTGATTGTGGGATGCCAAAAGGGCGGGTGGGGGGGGCTATGGCCTGAAAAGGAGATTTTCTCATACATGGGGTAGGAATTGGAGTTGCAAGATCCAGGCTGGCTGCACCAGGAGTAACACTAGTCGTGTCAGTTCGTGTCCCAGTGGTGGTCGATTGCACCTCGCTCTCCTCCTCCGACGAGGTGCTGCTCTTGCGGCTATCCAACGGAGAGCCCGGAAGTACTGAACCACTGCCTCCCTCCTTCTTCTCTGTCGTCACCGTCTCAAAGAGCCGACGACACTCCTCACCTAGAAGATGAAGAAGTGCAAAATGTGGCATTTGACAAATATATATTGGCGAAAGAAACATGAGGAACTAAATTTATCCTCACCAAAAGCATCTAAGAAAACCAGTAGTTTCTGCCCCATGACAGAGGTACCATTTAATTTCTGAACACAAAGCTTTGCATGAGCAGGGTTATCAAACACCACTCTGGCTAGGCCAAGGTGCTTCTTATTCACAGGGTGATAGTATATGTATAGTTCTTCCACCTGCCCATACTTAGAAACTATTTCTGCTAGGAAGTCCCTGTCGATGTTGTCGTTGATGTTCGAAATCGTGACCTCGACTGCCGGAGGAATGCCCACGTAGTTTGAGTCGATCTGTAACAAGTTCCAGATGCCAGTGTCTGAAGATTTTTGTAGGAAGGAAAAACGTCATGAACAAAATCTCAGGAATGAAACTCACCTTGAACTTTGGTACTGGAAGGTCCAGGGCCTCGGCACCTTGGAGCCAAATGCGAGCCCGTGCTGGACGAGGATCGCGCAACTGCACAGGTGGATACAATGGATCACTGGGTACAACTCCATCGTAGCGATAAAGTTTTGTGGCTCCCTTCACCAAGAATGGGTCTATGAGAAGCTTGTATGACCGATAGTTCTTGTGGGGAGTCTGAGGCTGATGCTGTTGGTGAGGTCTCTTATGATTCGGGGATATACCCACGTTCCGGTCCATCACATTCCCTTTTCAGGATTCTCTTTTGTTGATGATACTCAGCACTGCACCTGGGCAGAGTTGAGCTAAACTAAACAGAGGCCTATGCAAGGCCTGACCCTTTCACAGGGTCATAGAAACACCTGATCTGAGCACATGGACACATGTATAGAGGCCAAAGGCCTTGCCAATCTCACACAGAGCGGCTTCAAGCCAGTTACACTAACATTCGGTAACAATAATGCTGGCTGTTTCAGCCTGCACTGCACCATCACTCGACTGAGCAGAAAGACAGACGATTATGAACATGTGACAGGCTACTCGTGGTCTCACTTCTTGCGTGCAACGGAAAACTCAGGTTTGTCCCAACCATGATTTTGGCAAAGGATAGCTTCATGAATAACTTAGGGCTCGCCCCGGCATGGACAGTAGGCCTGTTCTGATATAATATTAATTAAAACTAGCGTAACACTAAGCCTGGGGGCTGTTGTGTTCACAAGACGTACAATAGCCAGCCTGGGCCCAATAACAACGAAGCCCCCGCTCACTGTTAGCAAGAGGTGAAACTCAAACGAAGATTACGGTATTTCATGGCACGAGGACGTTCGTCATATACGTATGATACGTAAACTCATACGTTCACCGACACCAGGAGCCGAGAGGACACGAACGACATCACAATCCCTCGTGCGCTTTCCCTCCGTCCCTGATCACCTCCGTCATGACAGTCGTCGGGCATCTTCGATCCTGCCGCCGCCATGCTTCCCCATTGTGGCGAGCTTGGGACTCCGCCGATAAAGGCACCGGCCGAAGGACGACTCAATTATCGCCTCTTCTTTGTGACCGTGAATCAAGTCGTCCGTGCTCTTCATAATTTCATGCTGCTTTTGGACTATTTGCTCTGCATTTTTCGAACGGACCGTCAACGGCCTGCTTCCACCGAGTCACGATGAAAATGCCCCGCGGGTTGCATCTGCCCGCCCGTTCCTCGTCCCGCTCCCGCACGACCCACTCCGACCCATCCAAGCCGGCGAGTAGGACTCAGACGGAAGGGACTCCCTCGTGCGGTGAAAACTTCTCTACAACTATCAGATCCACACTTCGCTGGAAAGGCGTGGAAGGCACGTGGGATCGGAGGGAAGGATTCATGATTCCCTTCCACCAGTTTCTGTGGACGGAATCGGGAGGTGGGCTCAATAATGTGACTGGAAAGATCGCGAGGTCATCGATACAGGTGAAGCCAAGAGCAAATGTGACTTCCCTTCTGATATACGGCTGCTTCCGTATTTTCTTATTCCCGTTCAGCCTGCCGTCAGCGAAATGGTTTGTATGAATCCTATCAACAAAAGGTATTGATACTACCTGGTACCAGTTTTCACCCTCGTTCAGACGAGTTGCATGAGATGCATGTGTTAACTTGTTAACTAGACACAAGTTAACTTGTGAACTTAATTATCTTCATAATCTAATTTAAATTTAAAAAAAAATAAGTCACACGATTATCGCTTGAAATGTCGCGGCTCTTCATATCTCCCTGCGTGCCATTCCCGTATCAAGTTTTGTTAAATTTTGCAGCATGGGGTTTCTCCGTTCAACCGTCTGATTTATACTTCGTTTGAGGGTCGACTCCCTATTGGCTGGACGAAACGACGTCATCGGCAAGAGCATCTCTATTGGCTGGAAGATTCCCTGCCATCGGCACTGGAGGTTCTGATTGGCTCCTGATCGCTAGATGCGATGGTCGTGAAAACTGCGGAGGTTCTTACGAGGCATGGAAGGCGACACGTCTCCGCAGATAAGGGGATGTGAGAGGGGCTCCAGGTGCGTCCGGCCGCCATCTTCCTTGCCGGGCCGTGCGGTCACACGTCGGCTGCCGCGTGTCCTCGTGCTTGCGAGGTCTTTCCCCGTGCCTGCGAGGTCTTCCTCGTGCTTGCGAGGTCTTTCCCTGTGCCTGCGAGGTCTTTCCCCGTGCCTGCGATCCCGGCTTTTTTCCGCTGCTAGCTACTGGTGGGCGATGTCTCTCGTTTTCCATTCTCGAGATATTGGGCAGTGGAACGCTTCATTAAAATTAAAATTAAAAATTGGCATTTCAGTATTTCTAAACGGTGTTCCTAAAAATACTGTGCCGATTCTTTTTTTCATGTGAGTGACTGTAAATTTTATTCGATCCGTCGAATATTTCACAAACTCCATGTGGATAGATGAAAGAAGGTTTTCACCAAATTTGAAGGATATTGACCCAATGCGTCGCGTGCGACACGGTTAAAAACTTGAAGGTTAAGAAAACGCACCGGACGTCCTCGCCGATGCATCCGCCTCGCCGCGCAGCCAGCCAGAAGGGCCGAGGAGGCCGGGGCGAAGGCGGCGGCGGGCGATTTTTCACCCGTCGGGTTCGAACCGGCGCGGAACGTGATGCGATCGTGAATTTCCTTCAAAGTCGGCACATACCTCCTTTCCTCTATCTGCTCTGTTCCCAGGCGGAGACGCGTGTCGATATCACGTGTCGGCAGGGTCGGATTGGGAATTTGTGAGGCCCCGGGGCAAGCAGTGGTGCAAAATTTGATTCGTCGCATCTGCTACTTAACCCTTTCAGACCCGGCAGTCCATTCCAAATGGACAGAGCATTTTCATCGCAATTTCTTGGGATTCTCGTGATTTTGCGCCCCAAATCACTCTTGAATGGGTGGAATGACTCGATTCCATCGGAGGCCATCTCTCACCCATCAGTTTTTATATGAAATATAAAAACGATATAAAGAAGTTCAAGTAGAATAGCAAAAGAGCTAAAAAATGCAAAAAGGTATATTATTCCGGCCTTAATTCAGGTCTGGAAGGGTTAAAGCAAATAACTAACGTCTTTCATTTTTTTGTCGGAGTGCAGCCACGTTCGTCGCCGTCGTTCTAGATTTCTTCGCTGGAGATTTCGTCCCACCCAAGACTCGACGAGATGTCGGCCGACGGGAGCCAGGCGTCGGCCGAGGGACCGGGGGACGACTGGGCGGAGGGCCCCTCGGCGACGCGCCTCGCGGTCGCGTGGATCCTCCGCGTGGGGCTGCTGAGCCTCGTCGTGTGCGCCGCGTACGGCGGGGGCCTCGTCGCGGTGGGCGTCGTGCTCCTGCTCGTCTTCGTCCTGGCGGGGCTGGGGAGCAGGAGGAGGAGAGAGGGGAACGCACACGCCGAGTAGAAGGGAGCGCACACGCCGAGTAGAAGGGAGGGCACACGCCTCGTGTTGGAGGCGTCTTCATCGTTCGCCGTGCGGTTTTCCACGTGTTTTTATTCTGGCGTTGCTTTTGAATGGTCTTTCGTTCCTCGATCCCGGTGGACTCGTCTGTGTGTGTGAGACTTCAATACATTCCAAACTTGTCTCGCTTCCATAGTTTAAGGTGTTTTTTTTTTTTTGCGGATCGACGCGAAAAGCGAAGAAAATGGGCGGAAGATTGCAGCAGGAAAATGCTTCAATCGGTCGCTTTTCGTTAACCGATTGAGGTGATTGGTCGATGGTCATGAGTTTCATTAGGAGATAATTAATTTAAAATTAATTAAGCAAGCGATTTTTTTTCTTTAAACCGTTGATATTTTAAAAATCTGATTTTGTTAATAATTTTCCGAGAATGAACCAGACACGGTACGGAAGAGAGTAAGAATCGCGTGGGACCGCCAAGACTTCCGTCGCGTTCAGCGCCGATGCATAAGAAGTGCAAAAAAAAATCGCATTCGAGCGTTTCCGCTGGCTCGGAGTTTCTTCCAAAATTTAATTTCCTCATCCGGCCTCAAATGCCAAAAATCATCCGTAAATTCGTTTTTTTTTTCTGCAATCCTTGTTCGTTTCGGAATCGATTGAGACGTTGGATGCCTCGGGAACCGATCGATTCGCGGAAATTTGCACGATTGCGAATTCGCCTTCAGATTGAAATTAAAGGACGAAAACTTGCGCCTGCGGAGTCGATCGAATGGACAAAAGTTCACGAGACCGTAAAAAAAAAAAGCGACCTGAAGGAAGACCCGCAACAATCGCAGGCCGACAAAATCGCAGGAGTCATCCCTCGTTTTCGCGGGATTCAAATCGATTCGAGATGGTCGGGGTTCGGAGGCGGGTGGAGGCGAGGCGGGCGGGGGGCGAGGGGCCGACGGGGGGCGAGGGGCCGACGGGGGGCGAGGGGCCGACGGGAGGCCCTCCGAGTCCCATCCTCTACACGTACGCGACCGTCGTCACCGAATGGCCGGGCGGGGAGGCGGGGTGAGGAGTCGGGTTCTTCCTCGGTTGGTGACGGTTGGCCGGCGTCGGTCTCGTCGATGACGATTCTGTGAAATGCTTTCGAGGCTGTGGAGCAATATTTTTCATTCGTGAGAAGTAACTGCAAAGCCGACTGTACTTAAGTGAAGTGTGTTGAGCTGTCCGATCTGCTGCTCCCGATATTTTGCTGCATTTAGATATCACATATAAATATTTTGTTTGTTTTTTTTAATTTTTATTTATTTATTTATTTCAGTCATTATTTTTATTCTTCGCTTTCCTTTTTGTGTTATTTTTATTATTTTTATATTCAAATGTTTATATATTTAACCTTAATGATTTGATGGAACGACCTCACGAGAGCCGTCACCCCCCCAGGCCCGAGCCACCAGGAGGATTGAAGACGTGGCAGATCGGCGCGATCGCAGGCGCCCTCCTCCTCGTCCTCTGCGTCGCCGCCGCCCTCTGCCTCCTCTGTCGGGGCGGGGCGACCGGCGGGGGCGGAGAGCCGAGGAGAAGCACCCGGGGCAAGGGCAAGGGCAAGGGCAAGGGGACGAGGAAGTCGCGGAAGGGAGGGAGGAGGGAGGGCAAGGCCAGAGGAGGGGAGACGGGAAAGAGCAGCAGGAAATGATATTCGTTCCGATCTTTTTTTTTGTGTCTTATTTTTGTTTCCTGTTCGGTGAAACGTACTTTTCGTCGGCTCGTCTTTCATTTTCGGATGCATCATTTTCTTGCACTCCGCATATCATCTACACCATCCTGCAATATAGGGATATTTATTTTAAAGCTGGAAGTGACGAGAATCAGCGCTTCCGACGATGGAAGCGTTTCGCGGAATTCTCCGACGTCGGAATCCTTCCTTTCGAGTGGATCCACCGGGAAGAATCTCTCGTCCGTCCGGAACCCACCTCCTCCTGAGCAATTAAAGAACGAATGTTAACGGTCTCGATGCGATGGGTCGACCCGGCGACAGATCGACTCACCGTCCGACGTCCCTTTTGTTGCCAGCGGGTCGCGCGACACCCGTCGCACGGCCTGGGACGGGGAGAGTCGAGGCGGCGTCGAGGCGGCTCTCGCGTCCTGGGTGGCTCGAGGGATGACGCCTCCTCGAAGGATGACGCCTCCGCGGAAGACTCCGTCTCGTCGTACGCGTCCTCCTCTTCCGTTCCCGTCGATTGGACGTACTCGGTCGCCGTCTCCGCCGTCTTCCCTATCTCCTGTTCCACCTCCTGTTCCACCTCCTGTTCCACCTCCTGTTCCACCTCCTGCTCCACCGCTTGCTCCACTGCTCGCCTCGCCAACTGGGATTTCTTTACGTACCGTGTCTGACGGTTTATCCCTTTCGCGTCGTTCTTTGCATCTGGAGACAGGAGGCTTATGAGTCGCCGGCCCAGACTCATCTCGAGCGGGTGCTTCGCTTCTTTCCGGCCTCGAGTGGCGACCTCGTTCCAGGCGGCTTGGGTCATGCCGATCGGGCGATCGCACGCCCGTTTCGGCATTTTCCCTTCTGCTTCGGCCGTGTTGTGCACGGGGCGGTTCTCCCGAGGCTTGGATTCGGTCCAGGATCGGACAGGAGGCTCGGAGAATGCGTGATGTGAATCTTCTCTCACCAGAGTCGGGTCGTCCGAGGTCACCGTCGTCGTGCTCCTATCCGAGTGGGGTCTGCAGCGACGACGTCGATGAACTCCGCGAATGGACTCGGGACCCTCGTAATGGGACTCGGGATCCTCGTAATGGGACTCGGGACCCTCGTAATGGGACTCGGGACCCCAGTCACGCGAATCGTATCTCAGGCCTCGTCCGCGTCTCGTGTTACGGGATTCGCCTCGGAAGTGACGATCGGAGTCGGAATAGTCTTCGTACTCGTCCCTGTCGTCGTCTTCGTCGTCGTACTCGTCCTCAGCGTCCTCTTCGTGTTCTTCCTTCCAGCGGTTGTTCGCGTTGTGGCGCCTCACCCGACCTCTGGAGATCGTTCCGAAGGGGAAGGTGCAGGATTCTTGCATCGAACATGGGAGAACGAGGAGTCAGTGGCGTAGCAAGGGGAGGGGGGGGGGGGGCAAAGGCCCCCCCCCCCCCCCCCCCCCCCCCCCCCCACATGCAGGGATGGAAGGTCATAAATTCGGTTCTCCTTTTCATCCCGACCCAAGGACGTAGGAACCCGGGGGGGGGGGGGGGGGGGGCAAAGCCCCCCCCCCCCCCCCCCCCTCTCACCCCATGAGAAGTCACTAGCCCCTCCTCCGTTCTCTTACCCCTCTTGGGCGAAACCCTGGCAAGACTACTGCGAGGAGTCTTACGAATTTCTATGAATCGAGCCGAAAGCAGTAAAATGGGAAAAGGTGCCCGAGGATCCCTGCCATTACCAATTGGCACCAGTGGCGTAGCGAGGATTTCGCCAATGGGGGATGAGATCTCCCTAACTTCTCCTCGGCGTGGGGACGGGGGGCGGCAGATGCACTTAGACCAAAGTAGCTCGAGTCCCGCCTAACTCCCCCCCCCCCCCTCCCCTACGCCACTTAAAGCCGCATGAAGAGCACGATGCATGCCATGCAGACCGTCTGCAGACATGCAAAGTCTGGAATCCGGACGGTTCCGAGCGTCACCGAGGCGAAGCGGACGATGCTATCGAGCAGGCTCCAATTTTCTTTTTCTCACCCACTTCGATTCGAGCGCTTTTCAACTGCAATCCACAGAACCCGAAAGAACTCCCACCTTTCAATCGAGCGGCCGTCCGCATTTCCAGGGACGTTCCGGACGAAGAGCTTGGGGATGGAGTGGCTTGGGACGCGGCGCCTGGGGACGGCACGTCCCAGGCGCCTGGTGGGTGGGTGGAGCCCATCTGCCCCGGCCCACATTCTACCTGCAGGCTCCCGAATTAATTTCGCTTAGTCCAAAATGTATGTATTATTTTACGTATTTATGCATTACAGTCATAAATTATTTATTTTACACACTTAAAAAAATACTATTACATCTTTATGCTTTACACTCATGTCACATGTTTATTCAATTAGGTATTCTTACATTAGACGCATATTTTTTTGACGGTCCTAGTCTGGAGTCGTAACAGAAAGTTGGAATGCAGTTCGGAGCGGTCATTCGCCATCAGTCTTAGAATCCCTTAAAAAAAAAAAAAATGTTATCTTCAACTCGACAGAAGGTAACTTCATGCCTTTGGCGAAGTTAAGAGTCTCTTCGATCTGTTTTGCGATGACGCGAAGACGTTGAATTCAGTGCAGAAGCCGCGCTATCCCACCCTGAGACAGCCCCACCTCCGAAACAGCCCCTGCGAAACAGCACGGGGCTGTTTCGCAGATGTCTTCGACATTAAAAAAGGCGAGGAAGGACCGAGCTCGACGAATCTTTGCATCGAGCCGAATGAGTTAATTCGGGATTCAGGGTCGACAGGTGGCAATGGTGGGACTCCGACCTCGACCTTCGGCGCGGGGCCTCCGCGTCGGCTTCTTCCCGATGGGCCGGTTCGGTCGAGTCCCCAGCCCGCTCCATCGCCGGAACAGGGTCCTGGCAAGGGGATCGGGTTCGTCAGGGTCGTCGAGGTCGTCGAGGTCGACGGGGTCGACGGAGACTCACTCGCAGCGCTTCAGGTAGCTCTGGCCGAACATGGGAAATTTCTCAACGTTGGGTGACGGGAGCCTGATTTCTGTGAACAGTTGGGTTCAGGTGAAGTTCATGCGACCTTGAGAAATTGTGCTTGCTAATGTGTGCCTGTAGAAATTATAATTTCGCGAAATGAGTCTCAGGTTTCACCGGTGATTATTTCCGTTTGTGGTGTCCAAAGCCGAGATTTTTTGCCGATGAGTACGAACGATCTCGTCTCCTTGAAACTCCCCTTCGGTGCGATACGAATTGCCTGCGATGGGCATAAGCCTCGTGTCCTATTATCTCTTCGCCGTTTCGTTTTATGATATTTCTTAGTTCTCGGCGAGCACAATCGAAGATGTGGTATGAATCTACCGGGATCCGACCGTTCCGAGTCGGAGCGGGACTCGGACGATGGATGCTCGACCGTGTCGTCTCGGGGCTTCGGGTCGGTGAGATCGGGACCACCTCACCCTATTCTGGGTCGTCTGGATCGCACGGATCCGGTCGACAGAGGTTGCTCGGTGACGCGAGGTTTCGCGTTCGTCCCCGTCGTGAGATGTGCGACTTCCCTTTCCATCTGTCGACTTCCCTTTTCCCTTTCGTGTCGTCTGGGGTCTCTCGGAAGGGTTTCGTCGGGTTGTTTCTCGCCGGGATGCCAGTCGTCCTTCCCGACGAGTCCGGTCGACTCCGGTTCCGCGAGGGCCAGATGGGGACCTCCATCCGGTCCTGATGGTGGGTGGTGGAGCCGTCTCCGATCGGGGGCCTGGCGTCGCCGGCGACGATGGTGGATCGCTCGTTGGGGTGGATTTCGGATGAAAGAGATTCCGCTTGGAGATCCAAAGATGAGCTGGGATTCGCGTCTTCGGAGGATTTGCATAATATGCTCATCGTCTGCTTTTGCCCTTCGGGTTTCGTCGTCCTGGTTCCCTTCGGGTGGATGGAAGTGCCATTTGAGTCAAGGGATGGAGTTTCGGACGGGGCGACTCCTTCTGCTTCCTGGTTTCTTTCTTCCGATGTGTTCGACGTCCGACCGAGGACAAGAAGGATGTTGTTCGCGTCACCGGATCGCTTCAGCAGCTCCCGCCGGAGGGCGTCCAAGAAGTCTCGTTTCACTTTCCTCAAGCTCTCTTGTTCCTCGGCGTACTCGTCGTAGTAGAAATAGTCCTCGGGGGGATCACTCACGAGGTCCTCGGGGGGATCACTCACGACATCCTCCGGTGGACCACTCATGAGGAGGGCCTCGTCGTAATCGTCGTGGTCTTCGTCATGGGTCTCCATGAAGCCGATCTCGTCGTGGCCGTGGGCGTCGTGGGAGATCACCTGGATCGGTTCCTGGAGGGTCTCCACGTGAATGGGTTCCTGGAACGTGTGGACCTCGACGTCAACGGGCTCTTGGTAGGTGTGGATCTGGAGGGGTTCCTGGTGGGCTAGCACCTCGATCGGGTCCTGGTAGGTGTGGACCTCGATGGGGTCCTGGTAGGTGTGGACCTCGATCGGCTCCTGGAATGCGTGAACCTCGATGGGTTGTTGGTGGGTGTGGACCTCGATGGGATCCTGGTGGGTATGGACCTCGATGTGGCCTGGGAGTTGTCGGTTTCTCACGTCGATGTGCTGTGGGTCGTGGTCCTCGACCTCGAAGTGGTCTTCGTCGTGGTATCCGTGAACGGACATCTCGACTGTGTCGTGGTGGTGGTCCAGGTCCTCGTAATTATGTTCCTGGTCCTTGTAGTCATCTTCGAGGTCCTCGTAGCGATCGAGGTCTTCCTCTTCGTGCTTTGGTTTCCGCTTCGGGGTCCGGGGGAGTCGGGTATCGATGTCGACCGGAGTACGTTTCTTCCGTTTCTCGTCCGCGTTGACGTCGACGCCGAAGGGGGCCCGGACTTGGAACACGATCGGAGTGATGTGGAGGAGCTTCATCACGTTCTCCACGAGGAGTTGCGACAGTTTCTGGGGGCTGTCGGCGTCGAAGACGTCCGACTTGGAGAGGAGACACAGGCCAGAAATCGGACTGTCCCGGTCGTATTCGCTCAGGATGGAATCTGCAATGCCCGACTTAGAGGATTTCGTCAGTTTGGGGGCACTTGAACCCATCGGGGGTTCTGGATATGGGTTGAACGAGGATTCGTGGATCCGAATTTCCGAATGGTATTTCTCTTCCTCCTTTGATGCATGTTTCTTTTTGGCTTGCCGGGATTTCTGACCCGTTTTGAATTTCTTGCGCCGGTCCGTGATGAGACGAAGGGCTCTGTTCACATCTTGGACCAGCCGCTCCACGTTCAGATCCGGCATCTGCTCCTTGACCGAGGCCAGAATTTCCTCCTGGGTCTTCACCCCTTGGGCTCCAGGTGCCGGTCCCGTCGATGCATTCTCTGCTGCTTCCGCGTCCCCGGCTCGCCGTCTTCTGCCCGACTCCGTCTTCCTTTGGATGATGGACCGGAAGGCCCGATTCATGTCGGCGATCAGTCGGTCCAGGTTCAGACGGGACATCCTCTCTCGGGTGGATGCCGCCAGGATCTCTCGAATCTCAGGGTCATCCACCGTGTCCATCTTGTGCCTTGCCGAAGGGCCACCGAGAAAGTCCAACTTGAGAGCCCTCTGATGGTCGTCTACTAAACCCTTCTTGTATCTCTTCACGAGCCCTTCCTTGAGATCCAGCAACAGAATCGGCTTCGGATGCAGTACTCGACTGTTGAGCATTCTCCCCGTCAAAGTTGATTTTTTGGCTCGGTGCCAGGTTCCCCTCAAGACGTTGCCACTCTTGGGAAAGGCATAAACACTAGTCCTTGAAGGGGTCAAATTCTGGAGGAGGACATCTGGAGGTAAATGGACGTATTTGACGGAATTGCTCGCATCCCCCAGGTCCAGATGGGGAACCCAAGTCACTTTGTCCACGGGAAGGACGAGGGAAACGGGACCGTCCGTGTCCGATTGCGAGGGTGAGGCAGCCATCGCGGGCAAGGTGACCGTTCGGAGAGTGGCACCTGAGAAGAAGGTGCTAGAGGAAGAGTCATGATCGTCTTCGTCGTCTTCGCGCTTTTCTTCTTCCTCCATATCGTGGATGCATTTGTGAACGGGGCGGATCCCGAACTTGCGTGTGAGATAGCGGACCACGTTCTTCATGCTCCATTGGGCGAAAGAGTCGTCCTTGCCGTGGCCGGAATGCTTCCGGGAAGGCTTGAGATCGTCGCAGTCTTCCATCCCGTCGTTACACTGTTTGTGGTGCTTCTTGAATGTTTGAGGTTTCCTTTCTGCGAGGTGTGGAGGGAGGGAGGACTCGTGAGCTTGGGACCAGTGTCTGAAGAGAAACGTGTGCGGTTTGCTGTAGGGATAGAAAATGAGCTTCGAAACCGGGGGCAAACCGTTCTGTAAATTCAATAGTGTCTTTGGGTCAGATTTCATCAGGGGAGCCAGTGAGGCCTTTGATTGTTTCTTCGATTGTTGGTCGTTTTCGTCTTGAGCCGATGAAGCGTCTTGGCTCCCTGGGGTAACAGATACCTGCGAAATCAGATAGAACTTGGGGTCCGCCGTGTCGACCGACTTATTGATTTCGAGACCTCTCATTTCCTTTTGCAACTCGTGACCGAACACCGAGGCGGTACCGTTTTGCCTTTTGCTACCGGACGGTTCAGTGGAATCTTTGTCGGCACGTCGTCGAAGGATCCCCTGGACGTCCTTTCGCCGGAGGAGGGGGAGGAGGAGCCCCCGAGGCAGGAGGACGAAGCCGCGCTTCTCCTGCGCCTCGTCGTCGTCGCTCTCGTCCTCGTGGTCCATGCGATGCGGGCATCCCTCGGCCACGCCGACGTCCGTGTCCGAGAACACGTCCACGTGGCCCACCTCGCAGTCGGAGTCGTCTTCCTCGTCCTCCTCGTCGTGGTGGTGGCGCGGGGGCCGTCGCTCTCCCTCGCCTGAACGACAGGAAATTCGAGCGAGCTGAATTCATGATCATTTTCACGACAAATCGTACTATAAGCGAGAAAAAGCATGAGTTCCATCATCAGGACTGCAGCTACGTTCAGAATTCTCCGGATGAGGCTGCAAATTGCAGCTGTTTATTATTTTAACAAGGAAGCTACGAAACTTGCCCTCTAGACTCAGCCAGATGCCACCTTTAGACACTCGCGAAATCCCAGTTAAACGTCCAAATCGCCTGAAGAAAAGCGAAAATTACAGAAATGACAAGAGGAATGCAGAATAATTAACTAATGTTATCGGGAGCATGTCGGATGAAGGTCCTTATCGGTGCTTCATATATTCCAAGTCTTCTTCCTTCGAAGATAGAGATGCCGTAGCACGTCGACGGTCAGGAGCAACTCTTCCATGCTTCCGCTCATGGAAACGGGATCGCGGGATCGAATGGACCTCGAACGAGCGTCCGGGTTCCATCGCACAGTAGAGACAGATCACGTGGCCTCGTGTTTCCTAGTTTCCTCGTGCGGAATGCCTCGTCGGTCGAGGATGCATTCAGTCCAGGCTAGGATGCTCGGTGTCGGAGACGTGCAACTGGGCAGAAGCGGAAGCGGGCGCCTGAGCATTTTCGACTTCGGAACGGGGCTCTCGGGCATCTTCGATTTCGGACGGGGGTGGGTGGACTTCGACTGGGGAGCGATCGTGTCCTCTCTCATTACGAACCGTTTTCAGTTCGAGACAGCGAACCCTTCCCCTGCCCCTTCCGCGCTCGATATTACATATACAAGAAAATTTAAGAGATTTGGAAACTGACCGGTTTTCGGCGATATGGACGAGGTGAAAAACGGAGGACTCGACGTCGACACGACGACGGTCTCGTTCTGTGGTGTCTCTCCATCTGGGTATTACGGAACCCAATTTTAAAAATCATAACGAATTCTGCCTCGTTTAGACGTTTCAAACGCAAAAAAAATTAAACTAATGCCAAGTGTAACATCCGTATTACCAGACTCATTTCCGGATGGAGGCGCTAAGATGGAGCAAATTTGACGACTGACGACGAGTAGGAAGACCGCCAGACGGCACAGCTTCTTCATTGGCTTTCATTCCGTCTCAACTTATCTGCAAAAAGTTTGACATTTGAAGTCTGGCATTTCGGGATGATCGGCGTCGGAAGACTCACTTCACGAGGAACGGGCACGCATGCAGAAATCGACGATCGAATTTGGGAAGCAGGGGGTCCATCCGAACGATCCTAGGCTCGACTGTTCCTGCTTCATGCCTGAAAGGTGACCGATTAGATTCTGTTCAGGCGAACCGAGATGCGATCTCTCCCACCGGAATCCACTGAATTCGAAAACCGTCAAACCGACGAAACCGCGTTCTGCGATGGAACTGATCTCGTTTGCAAGCGGCGATATGAAACTGTAAGCCGAAGGGAAAGGGGGAAGGGGTTCGAAGGGGAAAGAAACGAAAGGCTCCTATTTCTGGTCTGCACAGTGATTTTGGCGAGTGAATCCATTCCTTCACTTGCAATCCACATGTCATAGGTTCGGTGTCTGGCGTGGTATTCTCTCCGATGCGGCTTCGGACTCCCTTTTAAAAGCTGGTCCTTGCCCTCGGGCTTATTTAAAGCCCATCACACACATACCTTCAATGCGTTGAAACACCTTCATCTCATTGGACTAGCTACCGAAACAACACGTAAACAACGTGTACAATCTTCCCGATCGAGGAATCCATTTGGAAATGGATGTCAGAGCAGCGAGTGCAGCGTCCAACTGACTCTGAACGTCCATCCAACTTGACGTTCGAGTACTAACTGGGGTGGGTGGGGACTCATGATTGGGGGGCACGAGTCATGTGACCTGAATCACTCAACGAATCAGACGTCCTGACGGTGGAGGCTCTGGCCTGGCCGATAATATGAATCCTGAGATTGTACAGGCTAGGCTACTCTGCGAATAGGAGGAATCTTTGCTTGATGAGGCCAGGATTCTGTTATGGTCGGTCTATAGCGGCCCAACTGGTCGTTTTCTTCAGCATCCGGAGAGGAAATGGTGAAAAATGAAATTAAATCACATTCGGGTCACTTCTAAAGGACACCCCGATAAGGTCGGACATTCCTGGCATTTTATTGCACTTCTTCCATTGTGTGTGACGTGCGACGCGGATCCGAGCCAAGTTCCTGTCCGGGTATCTCTGAATTTTTACGATGAGAAAATTCAGAAGAAATTTTTTATGATTATGTGTCAGGATCGTGAATGTGCCACAACAGAGAAATTCCCACATGTGGCACCACTTGTGGCACGTTCCTCGGTGAAAATGACACCTTGTCGCTTATGGATGTGCCAAATTGAAGACTGGGGAATGAAGTTTGCACAAAAGGGCAATGACCTTTGCCCTCTTCGGAGCGATGAACGTTACACTTTTCATCAGTTTGCAGTTCCGACCGGTCACCATTTCTTCGCATCCTATCTCGAGACATTTGCGAAAGTTTTTTTTTGCAATTATTCCCTTTATAATATCCGCATTCCCCTTCCGTCGTGCCATTCGACATCATTCAGCATTCGAGTCTCACCTACCATTTATTACATTATTCTGCATTCGACTCGACGAAATCGGTTTTCCTCGAGTTTGTTTGCTTAACGTAAACTGACCTCTTGCGATGGTGCCCGGCGGGAATCGGTTTCGTTCAAAAATTGTAACTTCGCTCGATTCGTGACCGAGGAAACGAGATTCGGAAAAGTTCCTCGAGGGAAAGAGAAATAAATGGAATTTCGTCGCAACGAGAGGCAACACTCATCGTCATAAAACGAATTCTGCTCCTGTCGATGACGTTGGAGTCGGCTTCAAAATCAAATCTGATCATGTTCGAAGATAACGAAACGAGTCAAGAAGAGAAAAGTAAGTTTCGCAATGGTGACTGTCGAGGAGGAAATTATTTATAACTATATCACAAGCCGAACTGATAATTTCGCGGAAATTGTGTTTTTCACCTGTCAGACGATTTTTCGCTCGACTCGGACTCCTGTGCATGGGATGTTCCTCGTGCACGAGTGTGAGTCGACTGAAAACTTGTTCAACTCGAGTGAAAATTGCGATGGAATTTGCACCAACTGGAGTAAATGCTCCCAGCTTGGAAGCAGTGGATGGAATGGATGATCTGTATCGACCTTTGACCACGATCTGTATGTCCTTATCTCCTTCCACAGAAGCTGAATTAGAAAGGTGAGGGAATTCATCCGCATATCACAAGAGGGGTGACGTAACCTAAGTTGTTAGCGTTTGATATCGCCTGTTATCTTAAGTCCTGGATGATCTGGCTCCGCTGTGACGAGTGTTCTGTGTGGGAGAATCGAATATGCTCGGAGCGACGGGTCCTCAATGGCCGAATGCAGAGGCAGGCAGAAGTGAGCTCCCCGATGTGTGCTCGAGTTTGAGATGCTCTCCCGGCTTCGCGCTTCGCCTCGTGTGTCGGTATTAGATCGGTGGCCTTTCGTTTGCGCCCTGGTGTCTCTACTTTTTGCTTCCGCGGAGTGTTGAGGTCGCTCGAAGAGCTCTTTGGAGACTGAACTTCATACAAAGTTGACATAAGCTTAGTTAGCATGTCGTTCCGAGTGGTGCGGAGTAGCAAGTTCCGTCATGTTTATGGGACTGCCCTGAAACGTGAACAATGTTACGACAATATCAGAGTCTCCAAATCATCATGGGACTCCCCTTTCTGTGCTGTGAACCCAAAATTTGTCGCCATAATCGTGGAGAGTGCGGGTGGGGGAGCCTTCATTGTTCTGCCTCTCAAAATGGTAAGCCCAGTATATTTTGCTCAAAAATCATTGTTATTGGAACCTGGCCCCTTCAATTTGGGACACATTTTGCTATTCAGTTATTTGTTCAATGGAGGAAGGGTTACGTGTAATGTTTAATGTCTTGCGCACGCCACTACCCTTCAGGTTTAGCTAAATGCTCCTTATTTCACCTCGCTCATTCTTCATTCCTTCCATTCTGTTCCACCCCTGCCGACTCTCCACTCAGTACCACATCTCCGGTTCATTCTTGCTCTGTGAAGGGCTGTTTAGCTGAAAGTTTGCCGGGTGTGGTTGGTTAACCGTCCACGCGAAAAGTTGCCATATCGACTGTCTGCACGTCATTGTTGCGCCGAGTAAGCCAATCCGCGGAGGGTTGGCTTACTCGACGTTAGGCCTAGGCCTGAGTGATAGATTTAGCCTTAACTTAATTTAGAACTAAGTGAAAGTTTAAAGAGAAAATTGTTTGAAATCAGACCCTGCTAGGCCTGATTCGTGCATCCTGCATTTGGCCTAGTGGTAATCAGTAATTATGGAAGTCCATCGACTTCTTGCCTATGTATAGGGAGCAATTGCTTTATTGGTTTGCTTTATTATAGCTTTCCATCTCTGTATGTGGAAAATTGCCCTGAGTGCTGAGAGTTGTTTGGGTGACTGCTCTGAGGATGGTTAATTGCACTAAGCTCTCATTCATCAAAAGTAGGTGTCATCAAAGGAGGAGGAATTATGAGTCAGGTGACTTCCTGCTTGCCCCTTAAATCAGGACCAAGTCAGCATGGCCAATAGACAACCAAATAAGAATGTGGGAATGTCTTGTTAATTAAAATCATACCTTTATACGGGGACAGATGCCTAGGCCTATTCCACTTATAGTTGCTCAGTGGACACAGTTAACTGTATGCAGTGCATAGGGTTGCTCAGGTGACTGAACCTCCTGGGGATATTGTGATTCTCCTTAAGTTAGGCTAGGTTAGGTTAGGGGGGTGGGTGTGGTATGTATTATATATAATAAGAATCCCAATCAATTGAGATTCCAGGTGACTCTACTCATGCTCAGTTAACTGGACGCGTTTGGTTAACTGTAAGTGGAACAGGCCTATGCCTAAGGTATGACACTGTTGAAGCTGTTTGCTTGTTGCTCAAAAATTTTAGTTCTATTGTTAGATGATTGAGTAACCTTGTCTTAGTACTTAATAGTCATGAACAGAACTAAAAGCTTTTTGAGCAACTACCCAACATAATTCCATGATTCCATGCAGGTGAGCTACCGTAATTGAAATGGAGTAATTCCATGAAGTAATCTGTAATTAATTATTTCATATTGGCAGATATCCAAAGACAGCTTCATTGCTCATAGTGAGAGGCTAAGGCCTATTAACTTTTTCTTCCTTTTTTTTTATTTCCCGCTCCACTTTTGGATCCTGAAAATCAAGTATTTCATACAAAGAAGTGATTGGGCTGTTATCTCTGGTTAGATACACAAAGCTAATCTCCCCTTTATTCAGGGTAAAGTGTTCACAAAGAAGTCCTTCAGTATAAATTTCACAGCCCTTCCCATCGAACAAAATTAGGAATCTCGTACATTTGCTTTCATCTTGTTGCCTCTTTTGTTTTATTATTAATGTTATTAGTTTAAATATTTCCATTTATAATATATAGTAGGGCTGTCAATTTGACTAATTTAATCAATCAATTAAAATATTATTATATTATAAATTTATAAGTGGGAATATAGGCATTAAGGGGAGATTAGGGGGTCAATTAAAATTCAAATAATTTTTACTGAGTTTTTTAAATGATTAAATTAATTAAATTGACAACCCTACTTTATAGGTGTTGGGTGGGCTTGCCAATGCAGTTCATGCCATTGGTTCTTTGGCTTAAATGTGAAATCCACTTGACTGTTGAGTTTCTTTTTTAATGTCTATTCCTTTGGCCTAAATTCAGAACTATGTCATATAGCATATTTATATTGCCAATTGGGAGTATGTATAATGGCTTGCTGTTAACCCTTCAGACAGTTTTCATATACACCATACAATTGTCTCCTAGGAGGTCAGGTCAAAATGCAGTGCTTGAAAGGTTAATTAACTAATACTTTCCCATTCTATTCTTGTTATCTCTGCTCTCCTCATCTCCTTTCATATTTCCCCCTACCCCTCCCCATGCTGCTTTTCTTTTTCTTAGAGGATCTCTGCATTCATTCCAGGTAAGTTTTTTGGGGTCTTTGGAGTGTGAAGTAGGTTCTTCTAGAAAGTAATCATGAATAGACTCTAGATGTTGCTGACTTTTCATTTGTAGACATTAGATGGGCAACGGTTTTCTCCTGAGAATGGGAATCCAGGCTAGATATGTATGTCATTCTCCAGCGGCTTATCACAGGATTATCAGAGTTTATTGAAGAGATAACATGTTTACCCTAAACCAGACCTACTTCTGACTTGTGTGCTATGTGTGCTTTCATGCAACAGTGACCTAATTGAAATTCTGGAAAATTATTTCAGCTCTAAAAGGGAATTGTTGAACCCATAGTAATATCCCCTTTTTGTTTGCACTGAACTATTTCAAGTGCCATTATGATAAGAAAAGAACTCTGTAAAATAATGCTGAGGAACCTCTTGTTTTCATAGCTCCACTTATCCCATTCTGCAGTAGTTTTACCAGTAAGCACATATTGAAAATTCATAATTCTCCTTTCATTGAATGCTACAAGGTGTGATGAGCTCTGAGATATATATATATATATTGCCAGAAAGCAAAGCCATGAAGGGAAGTTGTGATTCATTCTGTGTCAAAGGTAGCAGGGGGAATCCCAATGGATACCAACATAGAGGGCTGGAAATTAGCCAGCATGCTTTGAGAGACGCACCTGGCCCTTTTTTTTTCCCATCCCCTTATGTTTCTCCCTCTTTCCCTCTCCTTCCTGGTGCTATAAATAGCTTTCACTGACATGCACTTACATTTCTTCTTCCTTTTTTGTACATTTTGATTCCACATTGCCTTTTGTAGGTGGGCTCTTTTCCTTCACGACTGTACTTGCTATTTTTAGCCTGTACTGGAACATGTGGCATATGTAATATGCTGTCAATTATAATAAATTTTGTCTTCTAAATCTGTTGACGATTTTAGAGTTTCTTCTATCTACGTCTGTTACGCATGCTGAGAGATTGATATTAGTTGCAGGGTTCAATGAACTTGCTATAGCAAGTCCCTGACTCATATTTTCTTGGAGGGACTCATATTTGCAAAACATTCAACTCATTGACAACCACCCAAACATGTTTCCACCGAGCTGAAGCTAGGTGCTGGGACTCAAGATGTAAAAAAGCTAAAATATGAATGAGTCGCAATTAGTGAAAGTTAGATATGGCATCCCTCATTGGACAAGCTGCTAAAGGAATGTCTTGTGCTCCTTTGGAACAAATCAGTAGGTTTTTTTTTTTAAGTTCATGAAATAATCAGTAGCCATGCCATGTGTTGCATCATTAACTATTGCAGTATTTTGTGATTTTTAGTCATTGCTGACATGATCTGATGCATGCCTGTATTAATACAGTTTAAGCTAATTATGTCATTGACCTACTTTTATTATGTTTTTGAATTTAATGTCCAAGCTCACTGTCATATTGCCCATTTTTTAGAAGTTAGGATGTCAGAGCAAGAACAAATTAATTTGTTTTATGAGTGTTCCTTTCATAATTCATTTGGACCATTTCAGGTTCCATTTCATTTGATGTTTCTACTTTTTTTTCCAGACTGGGAGAGTGAACCCAGATCACCCTCTGGTTGGAGGACACAAAGGTCCTGTGCTAGATATAGCTTGGTGTCCCCACAATGACAATGTTGTTGCCAGTGCCTCTGAAGATTGCCTAGTTAAGGTCTGGTTTTTGAATTTTCATTCTCCATTTGGTTCATCAAGGTTAGCAATGTATTATACATGGTAATTCATAAAGAAGGTAACACTTTCACATTTTTTTATAGTGAAGTAACCAGTGAGCCTATGATGATGTGATGTGTATCAATTGTTAGGAAACTCTCAGAGTTTGTAATTGACATGAGAAAGTGTTTTGCGCTTGTGCTGCCAGGGGAGACTGTGTTGCAAAAATGGCAACTCCACAACAAAATTCTCGAATTTGGTTCGCATTCTCTTCCGATACACAAGGTCAACCCGTGCTTTTCCCTTTGCAGATACAACCTTTATCTTCAAACTGCTGACACCAACTGTAAATGGTCTTCCTTGCTGGTGGATCAATTCCGAAATGTGTGTGGAACAGCCGTTGCACAGTTGTTAGAGTTGGTCTTTGAAAACTTCAGGACACAGAATGCCTTTTGTTATGGAGTTGCCATTTTTGCAACACAGTCTTCCCTGGCAGTGCAAGTACGAAACACTTTTCCGCATCAATTACAAACAAACTTTGAGAGTTTTCCTAAAAATTGACACATATCACGTCATTGTAGGCTCACTGGTTACTTCTTTATAAACATGTGAGTGTTACCTTCTTTTTGAATTACCCTGTGGTATTATTGGAGTTCAAGATAAAAGATATATATATTTGTGAACATTGAAGATGTGTTCTGGCATTACATCATCACCTTGAAAAATGTGATAGGTATGGCAAATACCAGACCGTGGCCTGTCGCGGACCCTCACCGACAAGGATTCAATTGTCGACCTCCTTTTCCATCAGCGGAGAGTGGGACTAGTCATCTGGCACCCCTCTGCTCAGAACATCCTCCTCAGTGCAGGTAAAAAAACTTCTAATACTGCCTCTGGTCATATCTTGATTGTCAGTGAAGAAGTTATCTCTAGTCACTGTTGCTGTCACTAGGTAAATTTAAATTATGGGTGTTTTGATGGTGACTTTTGTGATTTGCAGGAAGTGACAACTTGATCGTGATATGGAATGTTGGGACGGGGGAGGCTCTGAAAGTTCACGATTGTCACCCAGATCTTATCTATTCTGCTTCTTGGAACTGGATCGGGACAAAGGTTTTGACAACATGCCGGGACAAGAAGATTAGGATCATTGATCCCAGAACAGGGGATGTGGAAGAGGTACTGGTACTTATTCTTGGGTTGGAATTAGGACATACAACAGGGAACAATTCTTTTCTGTTTTATTTTCACAGGAAGCCTTATGTCATGAGGGGTCGAAGGCAGCTCGAGCGATCTACCTTAAGAATGGACTCGTCTTCACCACAGGCTTCAACAAGATGAGTGAACGGCAGTATTCCCTGAGGGCTCCTGATCACCTCCATGATCCCATTGTCATGGTGGAGCTGGACACCTCAAATGGGATCATGTTCCCTTTCTATGACCCTGACACCAACCTCATCTACCTATGTGGCAAGGTTCGTGTCATGCCTTCTGTTTTTTTTTAATCTCTGTGTTTGTCTGGGAACATGCCTTCATCTCTGTTGTTCATTAATTGAACTCATAAATGACCTATTCCTTTTTTGTCAGTCTTCAGGTGATGGTAACTGTTCAAGGCTTTCATATTTTCCAGGGTGATAGTGTGATTCGTTACTTTGAGATCACGCCAGAGCCACCATTTGTACATTACATCAACACGTTCCAAACCCCAGACCCACAACGAGGGATTGGGATGATGCCTAAGCGGGGCTGTGATATCAGCTCATGTGAGATCGACCGCTTCTATCGTCTTAACAACTCTGGCCATTGCCAAGTGATTTCATTCACCGTCCCACGCAAGGTTCTCCATTGTTGAGCCTGTCATTGATGCATGAGGGTGTCACTGAAATTCCTTTGTTGAATAAAATGTTTCCATTACAGTCAGAGCTCTTCCAGGAAGACCTCTACCCTGATACCCAGGGGGATATACCAGCCATTTCAGCTGATGAGTGGATGAGTGGGAAGGATGCAGAGCCAGTGCTTGTGTCACTGAAGAGTGGTCATGTGCCCAGCACCAAGAAAGAAGCCCTCCAGGTTACCAAGAAAAAGCCAAATGTGCTTGATAAAATGCCCTCCAGATCCAGTGCGGCTAGCTCTGGGGACTCTGAAGAAGTCCCTGTTCAACCTGCTGTACCTGCTGTCACTGTGAGTTTTGTTCTATTTTCCAAGAGTGGCAGGTGATCTGGATCATGTGTGAAAATGAATTTAGTATTATCACTGTCCCTGACTCTGAGCAATTTCAAATCTGATATCAGGAGAAGCAGTTCAAGGATGTGACGAACGAGATCAAGAAGCTAAAGGCCGTGATCGTGAAGCACGAGAATCGGATACGTTCCCTGGAGGCCAAGCTCACTGAGGTTCTTGCCCTCCTCAACCCTGATCCCAACGAAAACAACAACAATGAGCCTGAGGATCTTGCATCCACAGATCTTCCACCCAAGTCACCCCTGTCATCCCACATGATGAACAGCAAGTCGTCACATCACCCAGATGCTGACATGGCACCTGACGAGGTCTAGGCAGCTGCCTGTGGCACATGATATCTTTTGTTGTCATCTCTGTTTTTTTTTGCCGTAATTGTGAGGGTTCAGCACATTGTCGTAACTCTCAGCTCGTGTTGGTGCCCGTCTCTCCACTAACTCACGCAATGCAGCCATTTATTTTTTACTTGCCTGGTCACCATTGTGACTGCAATGTGGGATTTTTCTTGTTCCTGACAGAGCGGCCATGTTCCCACGAGTATTAAAGAGTTGGATTTTGTTGGCAGCTATGATCTGAACTTTTGAAAAGTTCATGTTTGATAGAGTTGAATCAAAGAAAGTTGGACAACTTGTGCCTGTTGACACCTGCTTCATCTGATAGCAGAGAGATTTTTTATTCTTTAGCTGTTTCAAGAAAGTATTTTCTAGGTGATCGTGCTCAACAATTAATTGACATTAGCTTTTGTGACTTTGTTGGACTGGAGGTGCCAAAGCTTTGGATGTTGTGTTCCTTCTCTTCCCTGATCGTGTTCTCTTGATATTGTGATTTCGCATCTATCATCTCCACTACACCCATCCGTGATGGGACTAATTATTCTAGTATATTGCTTTCACAAAATTTTCGCTCCCTTGATTGTGCTTCCTATGTTTCTTTGGGACTCTTCCACACTCAGCAGCATCAATTTGCAGATTTTGGCATCTGTCCTCCCTCACCAGACTCCCACCGACGTCATCACGAATGCATTGGAGATTCTCTGAATCAGTTTTATTCTCTTTGTTGTTATTTTTTCACCCCTCCATTTGTTGAAAGGAGGTGCGAGATGGTGCTCTTGATTTTATCCTGTGGCTTTTCATGTTTTATTTATGGTGTGATTGCTGCTGACTTGTTAGTGTGCGGTCGTGTGAGAAGATCAGCTTCGGCCTTCCATCTTTACTCCTTCCCTCATTTTAACATCATGTTTATGAATTCATTTAAGTCGTATCATCTCAGAAATTTCATTGTGATTGGATCCTAAAAGTGAAACACTGTCTGTGCTTCCAATAGGTGCCTTCCCTCGTCAGTGGCCATCCTATTCTGTGCCTTCAATGCTGATTCTGACTCACCGAAGTGCATTTTGGTGGGAATAGATAATGCTCATTCTCCATATTTTCAGTATATCTACCTCTTTGTAGAACAAAAGAAAGTATTCATTGTAAAGAAGGGAAAATTAGCGATATTGTCTGTCTATCTGGAACCTGCTCAGTGCTCATCCATGAGAACATATCAGGCTGAGGAAACTCCCTTAAAGATGGAATCAAGCAACTCTGTCCAATTTTTTTGTTTCTGGGAAATCAGACAACATAGAAATAAACAGCTTCTACCGAAGGCCATTTTTCTCTTGCAAAGCCCCAGAGTGAGAGTTGCATGGCAATTTGACTCATTTAGTTGCAAATTTTATCAGATACTGGCTGCTCATGCTGTCCATGAGACAGCAAGGCCTTCATCAAGGCTATAGAGAGCAACTGTATTGGATCACTGTTTGCAATTCTTTTGATTTGGCCTGTAGTGAGTTGGTGTATGCATTTTGATGCCAAAAGTAGCTTTGGTAAAGTACCTTCAATCATAGCCCATGATGAGGTATTGAAATGTGTTCTTTTGCTTCTGTTTGCAAACTTCAATTTTTTATTGTTAAAACTTATTGAATAATGTAATTATTTAAGTTTGATATTAGTAGCCAATGTACAGCTGGGGTGCTTCTTGAATTGCTGAGACGTAGAGGCTAAAATGCCCCAACTGAATCAAAGTAGAGGCTGGTGCCAATTTTCTCTGTCAAAGTTTTTTTTGGAAATAGTCTTTTTCATTTGAAGGCCTATTCGTATCTGACTTGGTGCTTTTCTTCAGATGCTGTGATACTTATGAAAGTGGCCATGTCAGTGGCAGTGGTGACATTCCAGCGGATGAGGAGGGAAGAGAAGGAGTTGAAGGAAGTTGCTGCACCATACCGATCTGAGGTCTCACCTTATGCTCAGCAAGGAGGGGAATTCCCACCTGAAGTACGACAGTGGGTGAATTCGATCTGTCGATCCATCCCTAATCCCACCGTATCCCACACGTCTAAAGTCATCGTTTTGGGAGACATTGCTGTAGGGAAAACTTCTCTTGTCAACAGGTAACTTCCCCCTTTTTGGTCCACTTTGATAAGAATGTGCAAGGATTCCATGACTCTGTGGATTGCAGGTTTTGTTATGAGGTGTTTGACACTCAATACAAGGCAACCATTGGAGTTGACTTTGAGGTGGAGCGCTTCACGGTTCTAGGTGTTCCATTCCACATACAATTTTGGGATACAGCTGGAGCTGAGAGATTTCGTTGCATCGCTGCTTCCTACTATCGAGCTGCTCAGGGTGAGCTCTCTTTCTGGATATACTACTCCTCTTCCACTTAACTATACACTCAAATTCAAGGTTTTTTTTAAATTGCAATAAAATGTCTTATTTTCCTGTCATTTTTTCAATTTTTTAATTCTACAGGTAACATCTACAATACATTACTTAATAAAGGGACAACTTCTGATTAGCTTTTATTATTTGTTTTTGTATGGGGAACAGTTAAGTGGAACAAGAATAATTTAAAACTTTCTTTTTGTGGTTTATTTAGCATAGCCTGTCAATATTGGAAGAGTTCCATCATCTTGCATAAAAGTTTCCTGATTGTGCTGACAAAACTGAAAATTGAAAAAAAAAAGACTGTTTATTCACAGTAATTGTGGTGGTGTATGACATGACGGATCTCTTGACTCTGGAACACTGCCAGAAGTGGCTCAATGATGCCCTCGATGCCTCTTCTCCTTCCTCCTCTGCGAAGCCACTCGTGTTTCTTGTTGGCACCAAAATGGACTTGATGGTGAGGCCCAATTCCTCAGTGTTGCCATCTCTGTTGACCTGTTAGCAAATGACCATATCTCAAGTCAGCACATTTTTAACAATTTATTTTCCAGATCCTAATGTCAACATGGTCATAGCCACCAGTTATTGGGAGAATTTTCTATTATAACTATATGAAGTCAAAATTAGGGTGATTGTTTTTTTTTTTCCCCAGGTGAATGTGATTGTTCAATTTATAAGTGAACTTTTTTTGTTTTTGGAATGCAAATGAAGGAAAAAAGATGCATTGGAATGCTGAATGAGATATGGGGCAAACAGTGTTTTTCCCTTTTCCTTTATTTTTATTCTGCAATAGCTTCCCGTCCCCTATTTTGTCCCCCATTTCCAGTACATTAGAGAAAGTAGACTTTTCAAGCATGAAAGCTGAGACTCACCTACTCATCTGGGTTAAGTTTTTTTTACTTTGTTTTGTGCCATCAGCAGAGAGATGGTTCTTAAGATCAGATCACAGATTTCAGATAACCTGATAACCCTTAAGATAGCCTACAAGATTGATTTCTGTTAGGTTGTTTAATGACCAGGGAAGGGGCATCCAAGGACATAGACATTTTCATGATCTGGATTCCTCCCAAAAATAAAATTAAAAAACCTCTTCAATTTTGTGTCACCTTCCAACAATGCTAAGACTGCTTCTATCTCGTTGTCAGGTGAATTTGATTTTGTCTACTTCTTCCCTCCCAAGCTTTTTCATCTTGGAATGAGCCACCTAGATCTAACTCACCAGATTGGGTAAATACTCTAATAATAACTGCATCATGCTTTTTATTATTCATTTGGTGAAGTGCTAAGTTAGATGGTGCCTTCTTTACAAGTAGACATTCACATTACATGTTGGTGACATCAAGTTCTAGAGTGTACTTTCCATCTAATATCTATTAACTTTTGGCTGTCATGAAGTTTGGATTCCTTGAAATGAAGCAGGTGCCCATTATATATATTTCTCAGTTTTAGTCAATTAATTGCAGTTTCCCAAAGACTATCAATAAAACCTGTCATCCTTTATCTTTTTTGCAAGTGTAGGTACTGGTTGAGATTACATAAATATACATTTCAGGTTTATAAGAAATAAAGAGTCCATGGGGTAGAAGGGGAATGTGAGAATGGAAGTAATCCTTTTTCTAAAAAAGCAGTCTCCTCTTGGCAAAACATGCCATGGTTGTTTCCAATTCAGGCTTTCTTCTATTGGTCCAGTATCTTCTATGAACATTGTGCCCATCTCTAACTCTGTCACTTTCTCAGAAAAATTAGGTTAACAATTTGATGCTTGCATGCAGAGAGAATTTAAATTGCAGCCAGGGTGCTGTACTGTTGTTGGAATTGTTTGTTTGATATTCATCTTGAATATCAATAATTATGTGAATTGAAAAATTTGGATCATTCATGTCATGCAGGCAACTGAGGCAATTGGTGCAATTGAATCCAGGGTGACAGAAATGTGCGCCCTCTTGGGAGCCGAGATGTGGTCGGTGTCGGCCAAGACCGGAGAAAACATCTCACAGCTATTCTCCCGCATCGCCTCGTTGGCATTTCTGACCTATGTTCGTTCCGACACAGAAGAGCGTAAGAACTCTGCATCGGCAACCATTGGAAATCATTCCATCAGTGAGTCTCTTGTTTATGAGGGGCTGTTGAAATATGGGTCAATGAATGAAATTTCGCACTTGATCTGTGTTTAGATCTGTCCGAACTGGACAAGCAGAGACGAACATCACACTGCTCCTCGACATGCCTCAAAATCTGATGGTCACATTGGTTTCTTTTTTCTTGGTCAGAAAACCTAAATTTGTTGGGTTTAGAATTTATGGGTTTTTAGTTATTTTTATCTGTTTCGAAATTGGTTTTTTTACTTTAGCTGTACTGGCATTCTCATTTTTTATGCTTCCTCTCTAGAAAAAAGAATTATCCTTGGGGGTCTTCTTAATTATTCTCCAAATGATGCAAATGGAACTAGTCCAATACATTGCAG
The DNA here is from genome assembly GCA_905338385.1 of Darwinula stevensoni. Lineage (NCBI taxonomy): Eukaryota > Metazoa > Arthropoda > Ostracoda > Podocopida > Darwinulidae > Darwinula > Darwinula stevensoni. Next base: position 179,597 of record CAJPEV010000136.1, read on the forward strand.
TCACTATATGCTAGTCAAAAGGGCATCCAGGATCTTGAGATTCTTATTTTTGTTTTTACAGTTATTTTTTTGGTTATTTTATCAATTGTTTTGATAGCACAGATCTGTTTTTGGCTATTCCATTCCTGTTGTCAGCCAGCAACTTGTTTCTGGTTGTTTTTGCTGTTTCAGCAATTCCATCAAACAGTTGTTGAGACCTGTGACAATATTTCTTATGCTTTTTTACTGTGAAACTTTTGACCTTTCTATTCACTGAGAATATATAAGTTGGGCATGCACCTACTACCTACCTTAGCATATGCACATCGTGCCTCTAACTTTGAATGCATTTCAAAGCATGTGTCCAAGTGCTCTTATAAACTTAGTGGTGGTTAGGGCCCTTGCCCTCATTCCATGACAGTCCAACCTGCACCTGTCCCTTTGGTCTTTCCCGAGATCTTCCACGGCCAGACGTCTCGCGAACGGCCACGGCATGCCTGCTCTGGCCACTTTTGTATGTGCTTTTTATATTTTTGCACTTTGAAATAAAGGCTCACCGATCGTACTGCTTCGTGATTTTTCCTCTGAACTGATTGAGGGCATCATTTATCCTAACCTCATTGTGGAATATCCATTCTTCTTGGTGTCACGAATGATGCCAGTGTATGGATTCGCTTAGGATTAACCATTGCAGTGCCACGCGGCCGATTTTTAGGCCACGTCTACTACTTCCAGAAATGCTTTTAGTCGATTTTTCGGCCACATCTACTACTTCCAGAAATGCTTTTAGTCGATTTTTATGCCATCTGACAAGAACCCTAACTATAAAATAAAATCGCCAATGTGTTGCACCTTCAAGACGGGAAACTTAATGCCGTTTGAAAAGAAGGGCGATGACGCCTTTCAAACCTAGAATGGTTTGGTCCAAGCTATAAAGGGGATTTGGATCTTCCCCCGCAATTCACGAGCCTGGGCCATCGTCCAGACGATGAGAGTGTGGGCGAGGCCACCGAATGGGATCGCGTGTTCGCCGTGTACGTACGCGGGCGCTACTTTATACGAACTGACTCCCAAGTAGATAAGTACCGGTGAGATTCGGAAGGACGAGGGTGTTCAGCAACAACAACAAGGGATGAATTGAATGTATACAACTCACTCATATAGTCTACAGGCACCAGCCAGGAGGGAAGAAGACAAGTCTTTGACGTATCCTGTACCAGTCATCCCCCGAAGTTACGTCGTAATTGGTTACAAGACGGCGACGTTAGTCCAGACAGTACGGCGTTGTAGTACTCGCAGTTGAGATACCAATTCATGGACGACGTAAGGGCAACGTAATACAACGTCGGTACGAATTGTGCGCTTGGCTTAATAGAGGGTGTCCCATAAGTCAAGCATCATGGCAAAATTCAGGTTTTGATTTCTGTTATTTTATTTTTGTTGCTTTGTTTTTTTTTTTTTTTTTCCTCCAGGATTTGAGTAGTGAAACTGATAGTGGAGATGTCAATAAGTACAGACAAATGTGTGGGATACAGTGAGAGGTTGCTGAGAGATTCAATCTGTATATTATATCTGTATTGGCAGCCAATAACACAAAGTTGAGGAACGTTCAAGGAGAATGGTAACATTGCTTGAGAAAACGCATTAAGAATAATGGCAAACATGTTGAACGTATGTTTTTCAGTGTCATTATAAAATGTGAATTTCCCTATGATGCTTGACTCATGGGACACCCTGTATATTGAGTCTGTGGTGGTAGGATGACTGTATTAAAGGATTCGCATTCGCATTGGCAAAATGCATCGACGCATTCCTACCAAGACGCAGAACGTCCATGGTCCAGCCCAGAGACAAGATTCGAAGAAGAAAAACACCTGGGAAAAATTCGACCCAACCGGAAGAAAGACCCTTCGCGCCGTAAGCGTCCAGCGGGCCAATCATGCGGACCCGCAGGCCTCCCAGGTAGATGATGGCTTTGCACGATGGTGCGAATGAGAGTTGTCACCCGCACACTGTGAAACGAGTTGTACTTGTGTTTTACCCTTTGGAAGTAAGTTATGTGAGCTCATGGGGTTCCATGTGCAGAGGCTATTGTAAATTTAGAGTTCGTTTCTGGCCCGGAAGACTGAGGACACCGCCACGGGCGGATCCCATCGAGTTCATGTATTACTTTTAATCTGTTTTATCATGCCTGTCGAAGTTGGTAGTAATTATGGTTGATTTATCCTCTAATTTACACATTCCACATGAGAGCATTTTAATGTAATTAGTATTTCATTACAACCTTTTTTTTTGCCGATTTTCGTTTCCAGTGATTTTGCTAAAGATTGTTAAGCCTAGACTTAGGCCTCGTCGAAGGCCTCGAGGCTTGCTAAACCTTCCGTCGTTCTTAATTCATCATATTTTCATCATTCCCATCTGCCGCAAAGACACGGCTCACCGAAAATTTTATGGAAAAAATAAAACAAATCCAACTTCAGAACATTTCTTAAAAGTGGCTAGTTTGACCGATTCCCCGCAGGAAAATTGTTCATTGAGACTGCTGCAGGATGAGATGATTCCCACTTCTCTAAACACTTATCGAAACCTGTTCTCGAATAACAATCGCTCTGGGGTCACGTGAGGTTTTAACTTTATTTCATATTCACTTTCCAGAGGGTGTCGAGGATGAGAATTCTCTCCCCTGAACCACGCATCGCCCCCACCCTCCCGAAGTCTGTTCAGGCATTGCATTGAGATGCAGTAGCGTGCCCAGAAAATCACAATAGGGGGGGGGGGGGGGGGGGTACAAATTGGTAACCCACCCTACATTTATGGCCAAAAACTGTTGAGATGAATTCATGTTCTTAGCGGAACAATTCTTCCCTTCATAATGAACTTAGGAAATGAATATATTTATAGATTTAAAGAGGTGGTTCCAGTCGAGAGATGCGTTGCATTTTCCATCGTTTTATTTTAAATGAATGGAAACGAAAAATCAGTACCATATTACTTGAATAATTGGTGGCAATTTACCTTTAAAAATTAAATGCATGGATAATAATCAGCCGCATCCCTGCATGGATGTGCCCCAACGTCGCCAGGTGAATGTCTTTAATCATCTGATATGTAAAATTATATATAAACTAGTTGAAAACTAGTTGTTTATTATATATGAACTAGGTGTGTAGATACCTACCGTACCTTTGACTTTGACTACTGGATGACGATTGCTGCTATGATGGCAAGATTGTCGAACTCTCTGGAGAAACTACGATGGGAAGCGTTGACGAGGAGCGAATATTTTTTTGGCCCCACCCCATATAAAAGTTTCTTCTTCGCATCAGCGATGTGCCCGGTCGCATTCCCATCAAGCCGCAGAATGCCCATGATTTCATCCCAGAGGCAAGACTTGAAAGAGAAACGCACGAGAAAAATTCGGCCCGGCCCGACCCGACCCCGAAGAAGAAGCTGAGAGATCCCTCGCCCGAAACGACCCGCGGCTCGGGGGTCTGCCGATTGGGCAGATCCGCAGCCTGCGCAGGCTACCAGGTGGATGAAGTGATTTAAGTCGATGGCCGCTTTCGGCGGGTTCCCGGGTTTTTCATGCGATTACGTGTTAATTGAGCACTGTGGCAAGAAGAAGACAGCTCTTGCGGTCTGTGGTGAGAAAGGCTTTGCACGATGGTGTGAATGAGAGGTGTCACCTGCTCGATGAAAAACGAGCCGTACCTGTGATTAACCTTTGGGAAATAACGAGTTACCTGAGCTCGTGGGGTGCCACGTGCAGAGGCTTACTTTTTCGGATTTCCGGTCGAAGAGTGCTAGGCCTATGTAATATGATGGTAATTTTGTGGGAGTCTCAGCAGTTTGTGAAGCGGGAAACATAGCTGGGTTCCCAATTTTTCCTATATTTGAACCAGCCTATTCCAAACGAAGGGCCTATGTTTCGTTATCAGTCCAACATCTGTTCTCTCTGGGTTATAATAATGATAATATTATTTATTGGTATGGAAGATGATTATACAACTGACAGTATCAACAGGGTGGGCCATTCATATCAGGCACATTTACTTTTGATATGAATCAGGTCTGAACTAAGTAAAGCAAGTTGTTATATCAAAGTACAAATATGGGATGTTGTCACACTATCACAGGTCTATGCCTTAAAAATGATTTTCCTTAAATGCTGTCTTCCACAATTGATGCATTCCAGATTTCTGTATTTCTGTATACTGCTAACTAAAAATTAACTGTTGAGTTCTTTGTAGAAATTGTTACCCTCAAACGGGATCCTGCAGGTGCATTCTAATACAAATAATAGTAAGGGTCTTCAAGACTTGGATGCAAGAGAATATCCTTAAAAATTCCATATTGCCAGAAATGCCAAGTTTTACTGTAAAAGTTTCTGTTTTAATCTCCTGCAGAGTGATCTAGTTTGACCTGATTCACTCAAACATGTTTGGAATTAATTTTTTAATGATGAGGGAATGCAGTTATGTGTTAATTTTCTTAGCAAGTTTGTTGGGGTCTGAGGTGCAGCAGAGAGATTCCCTCTTATGATTTTGTACATATTCATGTACTTTGGAGGGTCAAGGTCTCAAGGTCTGTAGCAAAACGTCAGCCCCCTTGTTAATGAGGCTTATTTGATGCAATGTGATTGCTTATCATCAGCTAGACTTACTTGGTGTCTGTGGTGCATTAACTATATTTCTACCAGGTCTTGTGCAATTATAACAAACTTCTAGCTCTCCCCTTGTCACTCTTGTCTTTCCTATCAGTCCTCACTTTGCCTTTCCATTTCTGGTGCAAAAATTCATCTTGCAAGTGTTGCATTTAGCTCAGTCCTGAGAACAATGTAGATACCCTAGAGCAGTGGTTCTTAACCTTCCTTTTTCTCCCATTGAACCTTCATGCATTCAGGGGGTGACACCTCCCAGGTTGAGAACCACTGCCCTAGAGGCAGATGGAATGGTTGTAAAGAATGATGGGAAGTAGGGGAATGAGGTAGGGCTTCTAATTTCATTGCTGTAAGAATCTGAAGCAACTTACCCTACCCTGTGTTTCTGGCTGCACCTATCCCTACTCCAAGCCTAGGTTTGTTTTGCTCCCAGTCAATTCAAGTGGTTAGGTGTAAATTTCAAAACTTGGTTACTGTACTAGCCTTCAGGGGATGTGTTGTTCCTTGCTGAAACCTATACTATTATAAATCAGACTTTTTGTGTGTCTGTCTTATATACATGGCAATGCCTCTGATCTCAGTCTGACCACACTTTGCATGGCTTCCTAGTTTGGTCTGGGGATGGTCATATTCTAGGTGGTGTTTCAAAGTTTGAACACCCAGGAGTACCTTATTTAGTACATATTTAGTACTTATTTGGCCGATTCACTACTGCAGACCCCCCAAAAGGAGTCAACATTTTGGTGAATCATTAAAGTACAATATTGTAGGGGGGCTCCATGTTACTAAATTAAATTTATGGTGCACCTTGCAGTGCAGCAACTAATGTGTAGTAACTAATATGTATTGCTTTTCTTTTGAATTTCAAGTTGACATGGCTGATAAATTGAATGAAGACCCAAGGGGAAATAGACGTGGGAAATGTCTGGAAATCCTGTGTTCCTGCACAGGTTATGTACGTGATGGGGAGCATTTCAGGTGCGGATATTGTGACCACACCCCTACGAAGCATGAAGGTCAACCTCTTTTTTCTTCTAGGTTTCAGTGGCATGGGAATTTTTTTCGCTTTTGGTCATGAGTAGCACAGTTAACCCGTTTTCCTTTCATTTGCCCATATTGCTGAGGTTTATCTATATTTGTGTTCTGTGTGTTAAATGGTTTGAGTTTTCCTATTTCCTGCCTTGTTGCTTGTTTCATCTGATTTTTTTGTGAGAAGGTTCCTGTAGAAAGCTAACTTTTGAAAAAAGACACTCACAGGGTTGTCCATTTTCCTTTCCCTTTAGTGCTTCCTGGGGAAGCTGTTCCTGATGCTGGTCCCCAGTATGCTGTACATGTGCCAAGTCAGGTTTGTCTTCATTTACTTGTCACAAAAGTATGATCTTAAAAAAAGGAAAGTATTATTTCATCAACACATGAACACCATGATGGCCGTAGAATGGTGTTTTTGTCTCCAAGTGTGGGTCCTGTTTCAAAGCCATAAAACTTTTACTGCTAAAGGGTATAAGGTCAGTAACCTTCATGAATCATGCAAAAAAGATTCTCAACAATGGATGACTTGGATTTTGTGTCTGTTTAATGCACTCTTTTGAGAAATTATGGCTTTTCTCAATGGTTTGAGCTAATATTCTGTTTTGCACAAAATTTATTTCTGTAAGGAAGACATTCATATCTCTTCTGGCTAGGGCTCATTCATTTGCATCTTTGTAGCAGGCTTGCATAGTCATTCTACATGGCTTTCGATGGAAATAAAGCAGTGGCACAAATAAAATCTATGCTGGGATGGCTCACTATGGAGCAGATGTGTATGTTACATTTATTGACATCTTCAGATGTGTGGTTTCATGAATCAACTGATGGAATGGTTAGTTTGGATGTAAGGCTAGTGCTTTATCCACAATACATGGGTGTGTGAATTCATTCTGAATATTATTTGTTGATTCAGTGAGAAAGCATGATCACTGAAGTTGCCTCAGCCTATCAAAGTAAAGAACTAATAACCGTTTTCTTCTCATTCCCCACTAGTGCCTGGATGTCTTTTACAGCAAAAGTTGAGTCATAACCTTGTCCCATAAATTATCTTTGATTTATATTTTATTGAAGTTAATTTGATCAAAAACTGAGGAAATATTTTTTTTAGCACAGCATATGTGCATTTTCAAATGGCATTTGGTACAATTTTTGTCTCTCTTCATTTTTCAGAATCTTCCACTCCATGAAGAACCTATGGAGGTTCAGTGATGAAAATTTCCCTTTAATTTGCAAGTGAGAGCCACGAGGCAAACTGCAATTTAACTCATTCCATTTCATTAGTCGGAATGGATTGTCTACCTGTCTTGTGCTCAACTACCCAACCCTTTGACCCTGATGTCATCTCAGCCTGTAACAACCGATATTAAGGATGAAATCTCCTTCATGTGGAGATTGGGACCACTTCCTGTAACCTTTCACTGCTGAGTTTAAATACTCTAGTCTGGTTCTCTGCAGTTTTTTTTTTAGCCCTTTTTATGCCATTATGCTTACACATTGTTAACCCTTTGAGGAGCGTGTTTTCTTAAGCCTTTCAGGAGTATGGACACACTGGTACATTCATACTCCTCAATGGGTTAAATTGCATTTTAGACAAAAACTGCTTGTTATTTGCTCTCACTGAAGTTACCAGATTATCAGGAGGGTTCATATTCTTATTTATGTTAATGTTCAGAGTGCTATTCATGTTGGACATGGACATGTTGGCGTCATGTTGGACAATACGCATGCTCAATATGATGTAACATAAGTCCAGCGTGCTCAGAGAGTGGTGTGTAGAGAGTAGCAGCAGCGCAGTTGTCGGGACGAGAGTCGAGAGTGTGTGGCATCGTGAGTGCAGTTGAGGACTGTCGTAAAGACATGGGACATGTGTTGAACCCTGATCGGGTCGGGTTTGAGTGCTGGAAGTCGCTCACTAACATCCATTCAGGTATTGATCCTTTTGTATGACTTGTCCATCAATCACCTGATGCAATAGATTCCAACACGGTTCCAAATATCCCTATTCTAATTCCTACTGCTATTGATCTCACCCAATACTGGTTATTTCAATAAATGCACTGTCTTTCAAACGAGGAGTCATTGTAACCTCGGACACGCTGGTGGTCCGTTTGTGAGTCATTAATGTCAATTCACGTCGGAGCCACCTACATCAGATCTGGCATCCATTCCAATGGATATTGCATCTTCATTGTGTCTATGGGAATTTCTTGGGATTCTCGTGATTTTGTTTTGCACCCATATTATACTACCTTGGGACACCATTATGCATGGCTCAATTCCATCGGAGGCCTTCTTATACCTGTGAGTTTAGTAATCTTCAGTTATTTAATTAAATCTATATAATATAATATGTGGTATATGTTAAATTTACACGAAGTATAAAAATGATATATAGGACATCGAAATTTAAAATATAATTGTAAAAGAGCTCAAATTTTCAAACAAAGTATATTATTCCAAACCTGGCCTTAATTCAGGTCCGAAAGGGTTAAGATCTCTACAAGAGCTGATCAGAACCTTTGAAAATTTAAAGAAATTGTTGAATTGTGTTTGAAATCGGGTGTGTTTATGGTTGGTTGGTCATCTACTTTCATATCTGGTTAAGGCAAGTGCCCCTGCACAGGGTGCAACTTCAGGGGCACCAAGTTTTGACCAAATGAATGAAGCAAGAGTTTCAAATTCAGAAAAAGTGGAGAAAAAGTGGAAACCCAATCCTGATATTGTGTGTGTGAAGAGGGGGGGGGGGGGGGGGGATTGGGGGGTCTGACCCCAAACCCCTGTTCGTGATGGTATCACTCTTCTTCTCCATCCCCCTCTCCCCCGAGGNGTTTGCACAGGCTGCCGAAATAGCTAGGGCAGGTCCTGCTGCTTCTGGTGATTCTATAGTCCAGAGCTTGTGATATTATTATATGTTAGTGTGAATGTCTTTGTTCCTCTTTTTCACTTTTTCAGTTGTGCACTAGTATTCCGCCATCGTATGGTATTCATTCATTTCATGAGTTGAATTTGGGGTCTGTCGATTCGGAAATGGAAAATACTTTCCTGAAAGCTTCCATCAACTCATTACAAATAAGTTCCTGTTTGAAGAGAAAATAAAACGCTGTTCTGAATCTGTCCAAAGTCTTTTAAGTGTGTTGGGTCCTTGTAGAGGTTTTGGCGGTGTCATCCATTGATGCTGCTTCTTTTTCCTTTCTTGTTCGCCAAGGACTTGCATTCATTTTGTAAGAGATTGCAACCAGAGGTGCAACTTGTCACGAACGTGAGTGACATCGCCTCCTGAACTCGGTCTTCGTTAAGGTCCGTGATTGGCAACCGACGAAATTGATGTGAATGAATTGAACCGCTGTAATGAGTTTGGAACGACTCGGCTGCCGATCAAATCTATTTCAAAGTCAAGATCCCTCACTCGGAAGATGACGAATGCAGTCCCTGATTCCTCGTACCGATTTCGTCGGGGTCCTCGAGCCAACTCATCGATCATGAGGATTTTCTGAAAAGGAATTTTTCCAGTGCTTGAATGCGTGAGTTCCTTTCAGAACTTGATGGGATTCCCAAGTAGCACTAAAGTAGTGGGCCATAAGTGGCCCAGGCACTACACTGGCAGGTTTCTGCCGGGGGCGAGAACTTGGTGGCAAGTGGGACATGCAGTTGCTGGCCCGCTACCTATTGTAGGTGGAGGGCCACCAACTCTTCCCATATTGTAGCTGGCACTCCCCTAGATGGTACTCCCGTTCCCTGCACCTACTAATGCAATGAAGTGCTCGCCTTCCTGATATAACAAAAGTGTTTCTCGTTTTTCCTATTGTTAATGTGCAATTTATAAACATGCTAGGAGAGCGTGGAATTATTCGATTGCAAAATAAAACTCGGAATTATTAAATGCTGAAGTTAAGTATGGGAATTCAGAAGTGTACAGGACTAGGGGAGGGTAAATAAACTAAACTT